>JACMIF010000314.1:11260-29451 GCA_014805445.1 Diplogasteroides magnus | reverse complement strand
CCCCCCACCCCCCCCCCCCCCCCCCCCCCGCCCCCGCCCCGCCCCCCGCCCCCCCGGGCCGGACCCGTTCCTTCCTCCTTTTTTCTCCTGTAGCATCCTTATGAGAAGTGAACGTATCATACGAAGTGTACAACTGATCAATTCCTTCCAATTGTCGTTCCCTTCCTCTTCTCATTCATTCTCTTCTGTTTCACCTCTCATATCATCTCCTCTTCTCGATATCTATTTCATTGCAGTGGATGATTCTTCCTCTCTTCATTCTTCTATTCCTCATTGCATTCTCTCAATCACAGGTTACATTCCTTCCCTTTTAGACCACCTCAAACCTCCTTAGGAGGGCACTTACTCTTGTACTATCTAGATTGGTACAAGGTCATTTCAGACGTCTGATGTTGTGATTGTTGGAGGTGGACTGAGTGGACTAAATGCTGCTAGACATCTCAAGACACTCAGAGGAGATGTGTCCATTCTAGTATTGGAAGGAAGAGAAGAGATTGGAGGAAGAATCAGATCTGTTGAGATGAAGACCCTCAATGGATCAACTACTGTAGACATTGGTATCTTATACATTCAATTGCCTATGTAAAGAAAAGAGATGATTTGTGAGTGTAAGTGAAGGGTAAACGTAATTGAGGTTCCCAATGGATTGCCCCATCACACAATGAACTCATTCAACTAATCAACCAATACAACCTCACCCTTGAAGAACAAACGAAATGTGGAGAAGGAGGAAAGATCAGGATGGAAAGAGTGAAAAGGTAATGGAGAATATGTCTATTCATAATGTTAGCATTCAGAGGAAGTCAATTAATGTCTTCTCTCACTTTCGATCAGATAAAAACTGCTGTGGAGTTAGAAAAACTGGCAAGGAGAACAGTAAAAGAATGGATGGAAGAGAACAAAGAAGATGAAGAAGAGACACAGGCAGCACATAGACTGTTACAGGTTCAGAAGAATATGGAATTGAGGAGAAGGAAGGGTTCAGACTATTCTGGATGCACCTGAGAGTACTGTATCTGCACTACAACTACAACTGATGGCAAGTAGTGAAGGGAAGAGTCTACATGATATGCTGGCAGGAATGGGAAATGGAGAAGGAATGAGAATGAATGGAGGAATGAAACAACTTATACAGTCACAATAATCAGGATAACGAAAGATGATAAGTAATTGCAGAAAGATGAGTGAAGGATTGGATATTCGATTGAATGAAAGAGTCTTATCTATCAATGAGAATGAAAAAGGAGAAGTTGAAGTGAAGACAACCAAAGGAGAATACATAGCTAAGAGAGTCAGTCTTTCCTATTGACAATCAATGAATGTCTTACTGTAGGTGATTGTTACTGTACCACCATGGATAATCTCTTCCATTCATTTGACTCCTTCACTTCCATCTCAACTTTCATCATTTCTTCGTGTGTATTCTTGATTCATTCACAATAAGATGTCATCTTTAGAATCCTATCGACCGGTTGGTGACGCATTTCACTTTGCAATCACATACAATTCCCCATGGTGGAGGGCGAATAATGTCAGTGGAGAGGTCACTTATTCGTCTAAGAAGAACAATCTTAGATGGATGACTACATTTGATACAGGAGATTCTAGTGAATGTGGTAAGACTGTCTATCTCATTCAACTCATTCTCTTACATCAGGATCATGTGCTGCATTCTCTGGTCTTATATGGGGAATTGCCCATTTCTCTGTTCCAACAGAGATCGAGAAAAGGAAAGAACTCATTCTCGAGGCATTCGTCAAAACTTCCGGTTATCTTGATGCAACAGATGATGTTCTTGATTACAAGTCAAACAAAAGTGACAATTCCAATCAAAAACCAAATTGTTTTAGGGACATTCAATTCTCGAGAGAAGAATTGAGTGGTGGAAGTATTGGAGTTCTCCCAACCAGTAGTGATCTGACGTTCCTTCAATTCATCAACAATACAATTACACATGGGGTGGGTACCCTCTAAGATAATGGCAAACACTTTCAACTAGGGTTCACTTATCGGGACGTTATTGACAGTCGGTGACCTCGTAGTCGTCTAACTTCATTCCCAGCTGCCATCTCTCATTTCGCAGAGACGACCGATAGAAATGAAGTTAGATGGCTAGGAGGTCACCGGGTGTCAATAACGTCTCGATAAGAGAACCCTACTCTCAACCTGTTGCAGAATGTGATATTCGCTTCTTCTGAATTGTCAACGAGATCGATTGGATTGATGAATGGAGCAGTTGTATCAGGAGAGGCAGCAGCAAGAGAAGTGAATGAGCAATGGGAAGAAGGAACAAAGGAAACACATGGTTGACTACAGTATATTCAGGAGAATTAGAATAGATTGTAGATGGAAAGCCCTCTCAACATGATGTACTGTACAATGCAGCTACAGTATCAGGAGAAGGATCAGGAGAGGAAGAAGCTCCTTTTCATCTTCTTCATTCAATTCCATCAAAAAGTGAAGTTCCTCTAAGTGAATCGAATGATGAAGTGACACCTCCCACATTGCATCATTTCAATGCAATCACTCCATTTCCATATTCTACTTCTACTTTCTATCCTCCATCTACAACTCCTCCTCTCATTACATCCTCATCCACTCAATCTCCTGGACCAAATGATTTCCACTACAGTACAAGCACTCAATATCCTCCTTCTGAAGGGAAGACACAAGAGAATGAAGAAGAAGGACCAGCTAAACTGATTCATACACTCAATCAACAACAGACACCACACAAAGAAGAAGAGAAAGTAGAAGATGAAATAGTTCCTTTTGAAGTCAAAGGATTTGAATACAAAACAGATACTCAATCTACTTCAACTCCAGTCACTGGTAAGACAAGATGAAGAATGTATTGAATGAATGATTGAGGAGGATTCATCTATCATACATCAACACATTATCCTGTCAAGAATGAGACTGTAGAAGAAGAAGAAGAAGGACATGCACATATGATAATGATAAAGAATCAACAAATGGCCATGAATGAGGACAATTCAAATATGGTATTCACTTATCATTCTTTATTTCAATCAATATTTGAGACTGATCAATTCCATTATTCAACATCCACTCAATATCCACCTGAAACAGTTGCTATTCAACAATCATCAACTCCATTTGTACACTTTTCCAATGGAAATACTCAAGAAGAAAAGGCTGAGAAGGAAGGACAACAATTCAATGTTGATGGTGAATGAAGATAGTAAAGAGAGAATCAATCAATATTCCAGCCACAGTACAACAGATGAAGAATGAACAACTTTCACCCTCTAATGTACATGTTGAGAAGGCAAAATCAGCGATTGAAACTCTTGAGGAGGAGGTTGCACAAGTGAGGAACTACATACACAATCAGTACAATCTTTCATTCAGATACCCAAAAGAGAAAGTGCTGGAATTGGAGAAAGACTGTTGGAGTTACTAAGGAAAATTATGAGAATATTGAAAGGTGAATAACATTATTTGATGCCAAAATCCATCTAGTAAGAACGGTTATTTGTATTATAGCTGCACATTCCTTCTAGCAATAGACCCTCTATTCTCAATTTCCTTTGTACATCCACTTGTATTGTACACTTTCTTCATTCTGAATTACTGCTTCTCTGCTTCAATACGAGTATTCAACTTGCATAAACATTTATCCTCTTGGAGTACTATATGACTGATAAGTACTGTATGACTGATGAGTACTGTAGGAGGGAGTGGTACTGTATGACTGATGATGTTGTCCATCATTCAAATTACTTCCAAGTACGTCTTCACATAGACAATATGATCGAGGTAGACCAATGTATCCTGGACGGCCCCTCTGAATAACAAAATGGATTGAGTAGACATATTGATCATACGATTCCAGTCCTTCCAGGTATTCCATTCTTTCCTCTAGTTCCAATTATACCAGGAGGACCCATTATTCCATCTCGTCCATTCATTCCATTCTTACCTGATTGCCCTCTTTGTCCCATTTCCCCTTCAATACTGTCTTATCATTCTCACCTCCTTCTCTTCTTACCTTGTCTTCCACTCAATCCTTGTATTCCTCTCATTCCAATTGGTTGTATTCCATTCCTCCCAGGTATTCCATCCCTTCCACATTCTCCCATCTTTCCTTCATATCACCCCATTCACCATCCTCTTTATACCCTCTTACCATTCATTCCTCTATCTCCACCTTCTCCTCTTATTCCATCATATACATTCCTTCCTGACTGTCCATCTCCTCCTTCCCTTCCTGATTCTCCCATCTCTCCTATTCTTCCAGGAAGACCCTAAAACTATTGATTGGAATTCAGGATGATGATTGAGTACAGGTGGTCCTCGTGGTCCAGAGGGACACGTTATGCATCCTGGCCTGTCCTGTTTAACAAGTGAATTCACTCCAGGAGCTCCATTCATTCCTGTCTTTCCATTCTGACCACGTTCTAAACTTAATTATTATTTATTAGATGCGAATAGAGGCAAACCTCCTTTATCCCCGGGTGTTCCTGGAGGGCCATGAGATCCCTTTGGACATTTAGATGACCGATCTATTGAATTAAATGAAATGAATCTGAGAATACTTACCACAAAGAGTTTTCGAACTTGAAGATGCTCGTTTTTCCCTTGTTATTGATTGGATTGTAAGACCAAAAGAAGATTGAATGGAAATGAGAACATTCCATGAATCAGAATTCAACATCTCAACATAACAACTCATCAATGGTGAATTGATGAAGAATGCTACGTTGGCCTCATCAATTCGCGTCGTTCCTTCAGATTCCAAGTCTTTCATTTCTTCAATCAATGCAGTAAGGACAAAAATTGCATATAAAACTATTCCAGTAGATATAATAGCACCAATTGTTGACAACAACGACAGTCGAGACATCGGACGAGCTAAAGGAAGATGGAATAGGGAGAAACTATGAGAGAAGTTGAAAGACGCAGTTGAAAGAACTCCATCAAAAGCAGTTCACTTTGCGATGTCAACCATGTTCTAACCCAAAACTGTAACCGTTTTACATCAACTTCAATGACTATGCTTCTCAATTGAAAAAGGTTCACGAAAAACCAGAAGACCATTTCGAATTTTCCTATTGTAATGCCATTATAAAGACGTTGTTCATTTCCCGGTAAGTTTTGTACACTGTGTTGGAATTAAGAAGTACATTCGAACCAAAATTCCACCATATATTTGGAAGACAGTGACGAATTAAAGACTACACCGATTCAATGAACGTTTGCTGTGTTTAGTGGAATATTTGCTGTGTTTAACCATTTTGATTTCGCGCGCTTTAAAATTAATAATTTATTTTTGAAAATGTTGTGTACATGCGTTTTGGTGGTATAATTATGTGTTTAGTGTCGTCTTGGTTGTAGGAGCATTCTTTCATGGCATGGGTATACACGATTTGTAAAGCCGTTGTAACAGCCGTTGCTAGGAGGGTTTTCAGGAGTAAGATTATTCTTGTTACAGGTTTTTCATGTGTTTTTGGCATGGATTACCGTGCCATTCCATTCACAGTTCTCTCGCATTAGTTAGCTTCCTTAAATTATTATTGACAAAAGCTGGACTTAGCCTTTTCCGAACATAATTGTTTATCATATTCAATCCAGTTACATTTATCTAACATCTTGTGTTTTCCTGAAATGCTTATTGAGATTTGGCTTAATTTAGTTGGCTGCGTTGGACACTACTCGCAGTGCGTTGCTGGCCTTGTCTGTTAGTAACTGTCATTGATTTACACTTGTGTTCTCTTTCTCTGCAAACACGCTCCTGGAGGCAAAAAGTTGAAGTCGTTGTGATGGGGAAGAGAAATGGGAAGATGTGCATCTGCATTGGTCTGGCATATTGGTATGAGATGGGAGGCCTAGTGCGACGGTCGTGCCACTCAATCGATACGCAACTGTGCACAGAGCGTGCGAACGGGTACAGAGATTGTGGTGCTAAGTTCATTGCGGATAGACATAGTCGAATGACGATCCGTCTAAGTTGTGAACAAGTTGTTTACTGGCGAAGTGGAAGAAGTCTTAATCTTAAGAATTAATATTGGTCGATATGAAGAGGCGACGATGTTAATCCAATCCCGATTTGTGCTCTTCTCTCTGAGTATGGAGTGGTGTGAGAGTAGAAGAGAAGAATACCTCACGGCATTGCGAGTCTCTCTCCATACATACATACCCTCAGCTTTGCCTCTCTTTCTCTCTCTCTCTCCTCATTTGGCTTCCTTCACACTCTTTCCTTGCCCCGATTCAATACGTCGCCATTTGTACCTTTTTCGCGCATTCGATTCCACTATTGTGACCTTTTCTTATCGCCTCGTTTCGACATAAACCATCCAGACAACGCGCGTCCATTTTTATATTGATAATTATTGCAAGCCATTGCAAGATCCTCTCTTTAAGAAAGACGCGGGAGGGGAGGATACTGGGGAGTTACAATAAAGTAACTAATACTTGCCAAGATTGCTTTTTCAACCGGTAAGTCAATCTTGTTCTATATATATATTTTTTTTTTCGTGAAGAATTGTTAAATAGATTCGAACTGACAAAGGCTTCTTTATTCATTGAAGTATGTTTTGATTCATTGAAGAGACTCCTATGGAGGTAGACGAACCTTCTCAACATGGAACTGGGGCGGGGACAAGTATGGACACTTCTGAGGTATCTATTTATGCGAATAAATATGTCCATAGTTAACATTTTTCAGAATGCGGTTGCTTCAGATAGTTGTGATGACATTGAATGGAAGTTTTCTCAAGTGAAAGGAAACGTAGACAATGAGGATTCCATCGCTGATGGTATTTTTAAAAGACAATTGCAAATCTTTTTCCATAACAGTTTATCATATACAGTAGATGAGGAAGCAGAACGATATAGTGGAATAGATAGATATGATGGTGGTTAGACGTATTGGAATGGGAGTGATGTGATTGAGTGGTGACCGTATTAAATTGCAGTTCCTGCAGCGGATGTAATATCCTGTGTGGAATTCTCTCATGATGGAGAGTATTTGGCTACTGGAGACAAGGGAGGAAGAGTCGTTATCTTCCAACGAGACCAAAGTGTTGGTTATTCTTCTTGTTATGAGAGTAGTTATTCGTTGACTTGTTGCCTTCATCTCTTCTAATCCTTATGATCGATAACATTTGATGTAAGCATCGCTATCCCTCGAAGACTCTTGTAAGACTTCCCTCCCCACTCTCATCCTTTCTTTCATCTTCTTTCCATCCTACACTAACTATCATGTAATCGGATTCCTTTACTAATAAGTCTGTTTTACAAGTTGCGATGGAAAGAAGGTTTCCTAGTGCGCATTAGGAATTATTATTCTGACATGCGAAGACAGCCGAGTGGAGGGAAAGCTTTTTGGAAATTAAGTGCATCATTTGTCGTCTCCACTCTTCGCCTAGCGGTTGTCTATCATTATCAGAGACAACAACTAGCCGAAGAGTAGAGCTGACAAATGATGCATTTTCCAAAAAAGCGTTCCCTAGAAGAGAATAATTTCATTCTTTTGAAATTACTCATGTAAAGTACGGAATGAATAACTTTTTGTATAACTATGGCAATAGCTTGTTATTCTTTTGTTCGTTACAAAACATTAATTTGATTACCTGTGATACTATTTGCGCTGAAGTGAAAATTTGTATAATTAATTTACAGGGCAAATACGTGAGGGGAACTCGTTCACGGGAATACGCTGTCTATTCGACGTTTCAATCACATGAACCGGAGTTTGACTATCTGAAGTCTCTGGAAATTGAAGAGAAGATTAATCAGATCAAATGGCTTAAGAAGAAGAATGCAGCCAACTTCATCTTATCCACCAATGGTCAGTTTACCAATAAGCAGTCAATGAGAAAGCATATATTGAAGACAAAACAGTCAAGCTATGGAAGATTTCGGAAAGAGAGAAGAAGGTTGCGGACAATGCTTGGAACATCAGTAGTGGTAAGCGTACAAAGGAAAATGAAGTAATTGTAATATTGTGGACACACATACAGGTTCTTTTGTGGGAAGACTTAACATACCTTCGATTGTACCTATGGAATTGATAGTGGAAGCTAGTCCCAGAAGAGTATATGGAAATGCGCACACTTACCATGTCAATTCTATTTCGGTCAACTCCGATGAGGTTTGTTTGTTCCAATTATTACTGTCTTGTTGTATCAATCGTTTCATTTCTTCTTGTAACATGCCTTGGGAGAGAAAGAAACGTAAAAGTATATAGTAAGGACTTTTCATAAACCTCGATGAAAATGTTTAGTGACTATATCGATCATGCTAATCACGAGGGTGTGTTCCTTTTGGTATTCAAGTGCACCAGTGATATTAAACGCTCTCAGGGCATTTTAATCATTGGAAGGAAGAAATTTGCTCACATCACTACTTCGAAAATCTTTGGCTTTCTCGTCTATTAGCCCTCCAACCATCAGAAAGTTGTGAATACTCATCCAATGAAAAAAACGACATTCCCTCAAACCGTTTCGTTCATTTTAATGCAAAATGAAGCACATCATGATCTAAACAGGGGAAATGTTTTCATCGAGGGTTGAAAAGTGCCGTAGTAGTGTTTGAGATCTGTGTTATAATAATGTTAAGGAAACGTTCCTCTCGGCTGATGATCTTCGGGTCAACTTGTGGCATTTGGAGATTACAAACGAGTCTTTCAGTAAGTCATATTCTTCAGAACTGTTAAAACGTGTGACATTCTTTCAGACATCGTAGACATCAAACCGACGAATATGGAAGAGTTAACTGAAGTGATCACTGCAGCAGAGTTTCATCCCACTCAATGCCATTGGCTTGTCTATTCATCCTCAAAGGGTAGTATTCGACTGTGTGACATGAGAGACAGAGCACTATGTGATCAACACGCTAAGAGTTTGTTTCATTATTCAATCCACCATTTACTCCTATTTTGAGTTCTGGAAGAGGCTGAAGATCCTGCATCGCGTTCGTTCTTTTCCGAAATCATAGCATCTGTTTCTGATGTCAAGTTTTCTCACGATGGAGAGTATCTTTTGACTCGTGATTACTTGACAGTCAAGGTATCGTATGTCTCTGTTTGTGTTTAGCACAGTATTGTTTAGGTGTGGGACCTTCGTCAGGAATCAGCCCCCGTTGAGACATACACAGTACATGAACATCTACGGTCCAAGTTGTGTGCACTGTACGAGAATGACTCGATCTTCGACAAGTTTGAATGTGGATGGAGTGGAGATGACAAGTGAGTGGCAAGAACCATTTGGTACAAAAGGATGTACATTAATCAAAAGCATTTCTCACATTATTTTCCTTCCTTGTAGAGCGTAGCACGTGTCAGGTCAATATTGGTTGTATTGCATTAGTGTGATGACTCATTATGACTAGTAGACGGTTCTTCTCTCCTTTTTCGCTCTTCTCTAATTCTCACTAATTCCATTGCACACGAACTTGTATTGTAATGTGTTGTGAAAGAGACAAGTTGTGAGAGAATGATTTCCATTGGAGGCACATTCTTACTGGTTCATATCACAATCTCTTCCGGACATTCAAGAGGGGAACTTCAGAGGGAAAGGTGAGTGATGTATAAGAGTAGTAGTGAATGGAATGGTTGCAGACATGGGAGGCTCGTCCAGGAGAGCCACATTCAGTACTCAGACAACGAAGGGTCTGTCCTGGTGGAGTGGCTAGGAAGAAGAGACCTACTGTACCTGGAGCCAGTGGTTAGTGATTGATGTAATGAATGCATTGATTGTATATCTACTATAGGGGATGATGACATTTCTCCTGATTCTCTTGATTTCACTCGAAAGATTCTTCATACTGCATGGCATCCGAAAGAGAATATTATTGCACTTGCTGCAACAAACAATCTCTACATATTCTCAGATGTATGAGACAATGATTATTTCCCTATCCCTCTTCTCATATCTTTCTACCCGGTGGCGCTAGCTAAGCCCTGAGTTTCCCTCTTGTTTAGATCTGCTCATTTTCCTTTCTTTTTTAATTCGTTCCTGTCCCGGTTCCACATTTCTGAGTCAATTCCATATAAGCATCATAATCTTCCACAATATAGTAGGTATATGGTAGCGTGTATGGTTGCCTTGTTATATCCTACAATAGAATGTGTTGTGTCCTTCTGATTGGAAGTATCCATTGGATGAATGGGTGATAAGTGTAAGTCTCTCTCTCTCTTTGTTCACTAACCCTCCCTATGTACCTTCTCTTCCAAGAAGTGCCACATAAGGGCAAAACTATTATATTGTCTCTATGCATATAAGTAATAGTCTAGAGTTGACTATCTCGTCTTGTGAATGCAACAGTCTAAGGCTTATTGTTGAGTCTCTTGAGATACTTGTGAGTCACTCGCCCTTCTTTCTTTCGTCCCACCTATATTTATATATGTAATCGCGGCCCTTGCTGTAGATCCATGCAAACAGTATGCAATTTGTGTTCCGTTTTACTCGACGAGCTGAATATCCTTTCTCTCTTATAATGTAAATGATGAATAGTTTGAGAGTCTAAAGATGTGTCGACAAGGGACAATGTACAATACACAAAAGACTAAAGCTATGAAGGTAGATTAGATCATTAGATAGTAGATGAAGAGGAGAAGAATATTGAGTAGAACCAATGCAGTAGTGGATATATATTGATGTTGTCGAAGGTACACTTTGACATGATATCCCATATTGGATACTGAAATGGTTCATGTCATGTCATATTCCTCCCTTCACTCACTGTATTTAGTTGCCCTTCCCAATCTTCCTTGACTCCTGTCTTTCCATTCATGTGCGACCTGTAAAGGGGATTGATACAAATGAAAAGGGATCACATGACTGACCCCCCTTGAAATGGTTGCTGTCCATAATGTATTGACTTGTTGTGAATCCTCTACAACTCCATCCAATTCTCTTCTTCCATCATTTCTGTATGATACGAATGTACGTCTTTTGACTGTCTGATCTCTCTCTTCATATTGATTGACTCATTTGATCACCTCATCAAATACTTCTTCTTCATCATTTGAAGTTTGTCTTTTCGGAGTTGAGAAGAATTCATCTGGATTTCCTATTTGAGTGTTGATCATGTTGTATAATGGGATAAGGGAAGATGATGAATGTTGAATCTGAAAAGGAGAAAGTTCGATTGGAGAGTTAAAGAGAAGGGAAAGATGGAAGACGATGATGAGTAATGGCAATTGATGCAATCCAAATGAACTCATTACAAGAGATATACTAGAGTTTATATATCAATAGTCAAATGTATCTCCTTCTTCTAATATCCGCGGAGCGGTTTTCAATTGAACGTGGATATTACCGCTCCGCAGATATTAGAAGAATGAAAAATGCATTTGACTATTGATTTAGGAGTCCTAGTATATAGGGATGGGTTCATTGTACTTGCTCCTCTCTTCTTCCAATCAAAACTATTTTGAATATCAAATAAAGCCCGCGACATTGGACATGAAAGTGTTTATCCAAGTTGCTTGGAGCATTTGATATCCACTCAATATAGACTACTTGAACCGTAGAATTGAATAAATGAAGAAACAATTGGACTCCTATGATTCATTTAATAAGAACTCGGGGGAAACATTGTATGCAGTTACAGAATACTCTAATTAACTAAAGTCAAAGAATGAGCAGGGAAAGGTAGCACAATGATAGACAAGTGAATTGAGAAGAAGGAAAGTAACAAGAGAAGAGAAGAAGAAAGGGAAGAAACGCCCCCAATCATTCACTACACTACTCTCTGATATGTCCAATTGAACTCTAATTGAATGAAACAATGAAGAATAAGCTCATATGACAGAATGAACACTATCTATACATAACAACTAGACAGCACTCTCAGAAAGATTATCTATTGTAGATCGAGGCATCGACTGAGATCTTTTGTTATTGATTGGAGGAGAACGAATAGAAGATCGAAATACTCCTTCCTCCAAATATCGAGTACAAATGATCATCTGACGGGCAAAACACGATACGAGAAGATAATCACCCTGAAGGGAAGGCATTACAGTATCCCTTATTCTACCCATTATAGTATCCCCTCATAGTACCCACCATAGTTGTCATTCCAAGAGCTTCTTGTCCATTGAGCGGTTCTTCAATGGGAATCTCCTTAAGTCTCCGCACTCCTTTGACTCCCGATAAAAGAATCCAAACTTTGCCACTTGCATAGTCGAGAATGATGAGGTTGCCGTGCTGAATGGAAGTAACTGTGTGTGTGGGGGAGGGGGGGGGGACTGACTGGATCAACAATGGCAGAGGCAGGACTGGAGATGTGTTCATTTAGTCGATATGTCTTCGATAGATCATATTCATTGATGAGTGACAATTGATGATCAACAACAAAAAGAAGAAGTCGATTATTGGCTGCATCACATGTCAGAAGAACAACAGCTCTCAATAGACAGTGTGTGTGTTGTGAATGGAGTGATTGTACTCACTTGTATTCTGCTTGATCCTCTGCAACACTCAAATACTGATATCTCGTCTTCCTTGATTCCTTCAGTGTTTTCCATCCTTTCTTCGATCGAACATACACCCAAAGGGCACTTTTAGTATTGTCTCCACTAGCAATGAAGAGTTGTCCACGTGGAGAAACAGTCAACCAACGAGTACGAGACATTTCAACCTTCGGATCCTTTGGACATGCAATCACCTGAGAGATACCAATTAGAAGGGAAAGGGGAGGATGAACTGACATCAAGAGTCTTGAGATCATTCGATAGATCCAAGACATGCACACTTCTTCCCTTTGACTGCATGATACTGACATAGAGGACCTGAAGGGAAGATGAGAATGAAGGGGGAGGGGGAGGGTGGAGGGGGGGGACCTCATTCTGTTCATCCACTGCGAGTGATGATGCAGAAGAGTTCTTAATGAGACGATGATGTAGAATGGAACCACAGGGAGAAGTGATGTACACTCCTCAATTGAAGGAATCAAAAGAGAAGAAAAGAGAGCGAACCTCCACAACTATCAGATATTGCAAGAGCAGAAGGGAAGAACTTTGTAGAGAATGAAAGTACACAAATGGGACGAGTTAGGAATGAAGGACCAAATGTTACAGGAGTTGATTGAAGAGGGTAGACAACTGAATGGATACAGTTATGATAGGGGGATGGAGATAAAGGATACCTCTATCAGGAGTTCCTGTTGTTACCGTTTCTGAATCTGCAAGAGGAGCCTTCTTAGGAGTAGAAGTTGAAATGGGAGGACGAGAGGGAGTGGGAGTTACTCCTGTATCAGATGATGTCTCAACATGACTTGTCATTACAAGTAGAGTAATCAATACTTACATAAGTAGTGTTAATAGTGTCATCTGTTGGATAAGGAGGATGACTTGAAAGTGCAGAAGGTGCCTTTGATTCTCCACTCATTTGAGATGGATCAGGTGAACTGAAAGGGGATGTTATATGAATAGAGAATGAATGACTATTCATCCCAATCACCCTCTCATTATACAATCTCGTTGTACATTGCAACACAATAAGACAATCATCTCCTGAATGACAGTCATCCTAACAATCACAACACAAGACAACGAGAGAAACAAGGGTCAAAGACACATATGCATATTTGCGCCGTTATGATCAAATGGACAAATGAGAAGGTAGAGAATGATTGTGTAGTTGTCTTTGATTCGAGAAGCAATGATAACATGAATGGAAGTGAATAGTAGAGTGGACAAGGCAGAGTGCATTTTTCATTCGTCTAATTCACTCGGAGCGGTTGTCTCTCTCATGCGATAGACGACCGCTCTGAGTGATTTAGACGAATGAAAAATGCACTCTGCCTTGTTTTGTCCACTCTAGGGAATAGTCAAAGAGAGAAAGAACAACTTGTTCCCACCTGGGAGAAGCAGTGTCTTCTGCAGCCACTGATCGCTCTCTGAACGACATCACTGATGGACGTTCACGTACCTACAATGAAACCCGCATCAAATATGTTTCATGATGAAAAGGGAAAGACATGCAATGAAGAGACTGGACATGAACACTCTTCACTCTCTACACTCACTATTGATATGTTCTTCGATCGTAATTCCACTTTAACATGATGTTCCTGAAGGGAAAAGGGAAAAAAGAGAAGAAAAGAAAGAAAGAAAGAAAGAAGGAAAAGAATGGAATGACTCACAAATACAGATGGTTCAAGTGGAAGAGATGATGAATGAGATGCTGTGTCTGATGATGCTGCCCTTCTTCTTCCACTAAGAGCACCCTTAACACATCAAGAGATGGATGAAACAGTCAAGAGACAAGACCTTTCCATTCGGTATATCATCCCCCCATGAACATATTCGATGATCAGGAGATACACTTCGTGAACTATAATGATTGAATGACAGAATAGTGAAAAGTGTTCAACTGACCTTCCTTCTGGTACAAATCTCGCTCCCATAGCACATGCAATTGATTCAGCAGCAGCCCTCACATTCCATTCTGATCTCTCTTTCAAATCAAGAAGTTGTTCATCCTGAGTATTCATTCATTCACTCATTCACAACACACAATCACCTCGAACTTGTCCTTCCTTGGCATTTGTAACAATTCATGAACTGTTTCCATCAACTCTTCCATCCTACGTGGGTCCTCCTGGTCAAGGTTCCATGTTTTCCATGCAGGTCTTGTGGGCGACGGTAGATGATAGAGAGAAGTTCTTCCCCCTTCAGGACTATCACAATTGAGTGTTGCCTGAGGGTAAGAGTGTATTCATGTTTGTATGGAGGATGTCTTACCCTATTGAGTCTTGATATGAGTATTCGATCAGATTCATTCACAGTTTCCAATGCTCGACTCAGTTCATTCAATAGAAATACTTCCACCTGCATGACAAAACAAACATTCTTTTTCCGTAAATGAATGCGTTGTTGAAATAGGGACTGGTGTCCATTTCACTCCCATCCTTTCCTCTTCCTTACCTTGGCAATGAACTGTTTCACTGCCATCTTTGTATCATGCATGTGTTTGGCCCTTCGAGAACATCTTCCTTCCAATGACTGAATACGAATGACGTGAGTAGACAGAAGAGAGAATGTCACCTGGACTGCAGAACGGAAGACTTCCTCTCCCTTCCACACATTAGTACGATGTTCAGAATGTCCACGAAGAAGATGACATGATCTGAATGAACACATCTCATTCCACTCACATCATTGACATTCCCAAGTCAAGAATAGAATAGAGAAAGTAAATGGGAAGATGTTTGATGTAGTGAATCAATGATTGCATGAGATGGAATGAATGACTGGGTGCGAGGAATAACAAATCACATTGACTCTCAGTCAATCCCCTTTGCATGTTGCCAATTAAATGTGTAGTGTCATGTGTGAATAACACATTGCACTCCTCATCCTATAGCAGTCCATCCATTCTAGTCCTTTCTTTTATTCATTCCACTCATGTTTGTAGATTCATTCCCATTCATTATTGTCTCCTTTCTAAGGAAGTCTTTAACATGTCTGTTTCCCATGGTGACCTTTCTTCCTGTCATTCTCCATCATCACTATAGATATCCCTTATGTAGAAAGAGATGCTTGAGGGCCTCCTTCCATTCAATCTTTCACTTCTGCCTCACTTGCATGTCTTCATATTTACCATTTGAGAGACAGCATACACTCTCCCTCACTCAGGCACGCAACCTTTTTGTCCTTCTTCCCCTTCCATATTGTCTTCCCATTCTCATTTTAAGACTTCTACCAATGAATATCCATCAAGAATAAACTGAGATTTAATTGAGTGTCATGAATTAATCCCCCCCCCCCTCACTCTATTACTTCTCTCCTATTTATACCCATATATCTCACATACAGTGCAATTTGCAATAATCGAGAGTTGAGTACTATTTGGAGAATACTGGTTATATGTGAGAGTTAAAAGATACCCCCCCCCCAATTTTCCCTTGTACTGTTAATTGACACTGGCATGATGATATTCTCCCCCCATCAGTTGAATCTTTCTCTCAAGTACAACTCTTCACCTCTTCAGTTGTTCATTCCTTTTCATCTCTTATGCCTTCATCCCCTCAGGCTATTCCCACCCTCAAATCCTCTTCTTTCTCTTTGCTGACGTCCCATTGATGGAAGAAAGTCTTTCCCTCCAATAACCAGTGCATAATGAGAGCAAATGAACAATGTGCACACTTTGCAGATTGAGAAAAGAGTTGTGAATGCACAAAGACACACACATTGTTCATCCTTCTCTTACTCTCCTTTACCATCTTTTGACTCTTCATTAACTGTCAACTTCAATCTACTATTATTCTTCCCTCTTCAATTGTCTCTCATAGCAACGAGTTATCATTTGACAGTCTCCCTCCCTTCTTCCTCTCATCTTCTATCCATTATGATACTGCACAAACAGATCTTCTCTATCCGTCCACTTTTTCCTCTTCAACACTTCTTGTCTACTTCACCACGCGTTCATTCCAACCTCTTCCTTAATGCGCAATGGCGACTTTGTCCTAAAACTGCGTAGATACCCCAGGACAAAACAAAGCAACTGCGTAGAAACCCCATGGCACGAGACAATATATTTAATATTCTGACGATGTGCACCCAAGAGTGGGGACCTTTTTTGGTCTGAGATTTCTTATTTGCCTTTCCTGTCCATTGTTGTCATATGAAGAGCCGATAATGAAATCGTTGAGTGAAGAGGAATAGAAAGATAAAGAAAGAGTGTCTTCCTCTTCTCACTTACTCAACGAGTCAATTCGTGAATAGTTCACTCTTGTGCCTACAACTCTCGTCTTCACTAATTGATCCCCCCTGACACTCATTCCATTTCACTCCATCCGTGCAAATGCATTCTTCTATTTGAGTATTCTTCCTAAGTACATCAACACTCAACATGCTTCTATTCTACATTCTACAATCTATTCTAACAGGGACATTTGGTCATTCCGGTTAGTTGAGTACTCAATCAAGTGAGACCCTTCCTAATTTGTAGTTATGTCTGCATCAGGAGGAAGTTCTCTTGAGAAACAGATTTTGAACAAGATACAAATGGGATATGATATGAGGGTGCGACCACCAGCAACTAATACTTCCAGTTAGTTTATATGCAATACATGATATAGTAGAAGAGTTGAGACATATTTCAGATGCCAATGGACCAGTTGTTGTCAAAGTGAATATTATGATTAGAATGCTGTCCAAAATAGACGTCGTCAATATGGTAAGCAATTCTACATTCATTGGAGGCAACTCTCCAGGGAGAGAACCCCAACCAAAACATTTCTCATCCCAGTATATCAAGAAGTTATCTTCAGGAGTACAGTATGCAGATAACATTCCGAGAAGAATGGATGGATACAAGATTGGCCTATGAAGATCTAGACTTTTCTCATCTTCCTGAATTCATTACAGTACCCCATGTGAAGAAGAGTCTCTGGATTCCTGACAGTTTCTTCCCTGTGAGACCTTTCTCGTTGACAAATGAAAAGAGGTTTCTTTTAGACTGAGAAGTCTGCCCATCGTCATATGATTGATACAGAGAACATGTTCCTGAGGATTCATAAGAATGGAAGTGTGAGTTGTTCCTTTGTCTTCTTCTCTCCAATCCCCTTTAGGTCCTCTATTCTGTCCGTCTCTCACTTACTAACAGTTGTAGTATGAGACTACAATTGTATCCACTTGATGTACAAGTCTGTGACTTCGATCTCATTTCATATGCACATACAGAAAAAGTGAACGAGAAATAAGTGACTCATTTCAAGTGATCTCATAGGATATCGTGTATGAATGGTCACACAATCCCGTACAGAAGAAAGGTGGAGTGGGATCTGATCTTCCCAATTTCATCCTTGATGAAAATGTTCCTACTAATAAAGACTGTACTTCAAAGACGAACACCGGTAAGTAGGAGGATAAGGAAAAGAAAGACTTCTTGTACAGGAAACTATGACTGTCTTCGTATGCAACTCATTCTACGACGACAATTCAGGCAAGATAAGAGTATATATGAGGGATGATGTCATATGTTGCAGTTACTATCTAGTACAACTATATGCTCCTACAACAATGATAGTGATTGTGTCATGGGTATCATTCTGGATTGATATGCATTCAACAGCAGGAAGAGTTGCACTTGGAGTGACAACTCTTCTCACAATGACAACTCTGGTATAAGCCCGCACCGACCGGGGGGCGAGGGGGCGGGGGGCCCGGGGTGCGGGGAGCAGGGGAGGGAGGAGGCGGGGGGGGGTGT
>JACMIF010000314.1:0-11250 GCA_014805445.1 Diplogasteroides magnus | reverse complement strand
TTGGTCCTGGGCTTATATTGGTTTTTTTTTTTCATCATTAGGCAGTATATGTTGCCTTTGTTTTTAAACTTGTCGCAACTTGTCAACTCTGGTTTACCCCCCCCCCCCCCCATCATCCATACATCCTCTATCACAGCAATCTGCCATCAATGCTAAACTTCCTCCTGTCAGCTATGTCAAGGTGGTAGACGTCTGGCTTGGAGGTACAATGACATCAATTCTCAATCCAATCTTCTACTACTATAGCCTGTCAAACATTTGTGTTCGGAGCCCTCATAGAATATGCGTTTGTCTCTTATCAAGACAATCTACGACAGACTGACAAGAGTCTCAATACTCACAAAATAAGAAAGGTTCTTCAATGTCAAAGATAAAGAATCATGAGTCGATTAAGGCGCAGAAGAGAAGAAATCAAATGGAACTGGTAGAGGAAAGTGAAGGATATCAACCACCATGTACATGTCATATCGTGAGTCCGTTCACTGTCTCATTAGTAGAGATAGATGGCCACTTCACTGGGATGTACCACAAGACTTTTCAGTTTGAGAGCACCTTACAGAGAGGGTTGTACAATTTGAGTCTTCCCAATAACAGTCAATTTCAATCCTGCGGGTTCCCCTAGTTTGACTTTTACAAAGAGTTTACAAAGAGTATATCACTCATTCACTTCTTTAGAGGTGTACTGAAACTCTTATGATTTTCCCAAATTTGCGGGTCATCAGATAAATCGCAGTTCGTGCTCATCAGTCATTTACAGGGTGAAAAACGTCCTCTGACATGGACTGAAAAATTGCGGAAATACTTCACAAAGCCGGAATATCTTCCAGCAAGAATTGATTTCTACGCAAGATTCCTTGCTCCGACAGGATTCTTTATATTCAACATCGTCTACTGGACTAGTTGTTATCTAATGATCACAGCCGACGAGAAACAAAGGGGATTCCAAGGATAGACACACCATTTTTCATCTCTCATCAATAATCTTCTCGCGTGTCCTCGTTATTAATTATCCCGATGCAAAAGTAGCTCCATCCACATACGGGTGTCATAGCCAGGGCAGAGACTCATGTAAATCATTCAAGCAATCAAACCATGCCGCTTTCGCATATCTGTGTTTTTGAAACAGATGACCCCTTCCAGCCAAGACATTAAAACGAATAATCATTCGCGCAATCAACAACAGAGTTAAAAGCATCAACCGGGTATTCTTTGACAATTTTCATAATTGTGTAAATTATTTGATAAATATTTCTCACTTGCATACTCCAGTAGAACAGTCTCGACACCACCAGAATTCGACTGATTCAGAAGTTGAGGCTGCTGTTGAGTCAGCTAGGGTGAATGAGCACTCAGAGCACCGCAATTCTATCCGAGGCAACATTTGTTCTGATCACGTAGTCTGCATAGCAACTGTATGAAGACTCTGAAACAGATCACTCTCAATTGTTCTGAAGAAGAAGAAAATGCTCAGACATGGATAATTAAACAAAAAAAATGTTCAAGTGATTGATATAAGTACTCAGAACAGAAATGTGCACGCACGATAGATTGAGAAATGATAGGGGAAGTTGGAGGAGGAGAAACTCGGTACGTTGCAAAGTAACTTGGCTAAGTGCCAGGGAAATTGTCCGCACCGTGCATCCTGGGCGTGTGCGATCAAGCTGCCGGTAAGATTTATCTGCTCTCTCTCTAAGAAAGCTATGCTCATCACTATCTAACCGGCAACGTACTTGGTTCGCAGCGGAAAACACTCTCCGCCGCGACGCCGCAAAGCTCGAAGAAAAGCGCGCGTATTTCCAAAGTTTGAGTTTGACGCAAAAACATGATTTTTGTGTCGGGTTCTTTATGTATCTTTGTGCGGCGCATATGTTGTTTCATTTTGGTAAAGAAAATGTTAAATTAATAGTACGATTAGCGACGTAAGTCAGTTCAATTCAACCATGCTATCACTGAGTACATGTTTTTCAGGCTGCGTATTCGATCTGATGCAAAAGGTCGCGTGTAAGAGGAGACGATTACGAGGTAAGTGAATCGTTTGTTGTCGGAGTGAAGATGCACAGTAGTCAGTGTCAATTCAATTTGTGTGATTTTCAATGAAGAAGGCACAGAGTATGTACATTGTTAGAGAAAGCGGAAGAGGAACATGAGTTACCTAATGTAGATGATACTTATGAACATCTGCATTGGACATTCGCACTGGCACTAAGTGTAAAACGAAGGCACGTGACAAGGAAGAGAACTGCTGTCAATTCAAAGGGGTTTGCTTATGTCAAACGAGAGGGTGTAGCAGAATAAAAGGATTGTGTCTGGAATTGCGAAGGGAGAAATTGCGATGAAGAGAGAGGAGGTGAATCGGCTGGAGAAAGACATTTATGGGAGTATTTACATGGACGATAGAGCAATGAAGATTTTCTTAATAGAAATGAAGAGAAAGGGTTATGCCGGTTTCATTTTGTACGAATTAGAGTGGGCGTCTCGATAAACATAACAGCCGTTACACGAATATTAACCGCGATCAACCACCGAGAGCGGCAGTTCAAAATAGAAAGAGAGAGAGAAGATATGAGAATGAACTATGGCGGTAAATAACGAGGTATCCACTCTAGCACGAATTACACTTACACTGCGTCTCTGGACTTGAAATTGAGGAAGGGAACAGTGAAGAGAAAGGGAAATGAAAGATAGGGCAGTCATTGACTGCCGATACCACTTAGTAGAGTGTTGAGTCAAGTCTGTCCTGTGTGTGCATTGAGAAACGGAAGAAGGAGAGAAAAGAAGAGAGTGTGGGGGCAAAAGAGAGAAGTTTAGATTGAGATGCAAAGGGTCTCAAAGGCTACTCTACCCACAATTCACTGTAAATACGCAACGGAGCGAAATAAGCAAATGGAGCGGTTGGAGAAGAGAAAGAGGGGGGGGGGGAGACTTTGGAAATGAAGGACAGACGAAGACTCTTTGAGTGATAGGATGGAGTGTTGCAAAGAGAAGATTATGTGGAGTCTTTTGGAAGGAATGAATGGAAGGAGATGCCCTTCCATCGACAGGATGACACACCATAGGATGCCTTTTAGTTGTAAACAACTGAAGGAAGAGAAGAATAAGGCATTGTGAGTGAGGGGATCAATTGTTGAGAGTGAACACTTGGAATGAGAGTCCCATGAAAGAAGAAGAACAGATGAAGTGTTCCTTCTTTACACAATGAATCACGGATAAGGAAGAGAAGGTGAGTTGGTCAGTTAAGAAATGAGTGGGATTGGATAACATTGTAATCTGATGAAGATTTCTCGCGAGAGTGCTACATGAGAGGCCTTTCGGTGTATGAGAGAAGAGAGTGATCAGAGTGAATGTAAGAGGGACATAGAGATATATGGGGATTGGATTGGGTTGTGATCGATCAGAAGGGATGCCATAGGGACAAAGTAGTACAATGGAGCGGGTATTGTATGTATGAAAGGAAGGAATTATAGTTGATGTCAAAATGTGACACTCGTCCTTGCTTTGATGACCTGAGGCGATAACAAAGAAGAATGAAAAAAGAGGTTGTGAGTACTGAAGGATTGGTGCTGATAGCGAGGGAGGCTGTAGTTGTACAACTGTCCCTATTCACTCATCTTTTGTAATAGGATAAGCGTCGTTTGGATAGTATGCGACCATAAGAGTGGAAGAGTCGAATTGAAGAGTAAGCACGAGAAGAACTCCAAACACTCGGCTTCCCCCTTAGACTTGTTGACGGCCAGAACAAATATGCAGACTGAGGGGAATGAGGGACAAGACCTTTGATCATCCACACTAGAACATGAATACAATTAATGATGTGAGGAGAGAGAATAGTAGTGGGACGATGGAATATGGACAAGTGGTGTTAGTGAATAGAAAGATGGCAATTGATGACAGAAGAGAAGAGATGACATAGGAATGAACGAATGAGAGAATGAAAGGAAGAAAGAGAGAAAGGGGGAACAGTGGCCAATAGACATGAACTCACTCTCACTTACTGTCTTATCTAATGGGAAGTTTGACTGGAGAATGACTCGAAAACATCCGTCGTCAGTTATTACGAAGAAAGAGAAGTGAGTTGGGAGAAGAGAGTGAACGGCAAGGGTATTCCATAGAAGATGCAGAAGATACACATAATTGGAGTGTAGAGGGAAAGGGACAATCGGACCAATTGAATGGAATAAGGCCAAGTTAGAGATGACCACTCCCTACTTGAGAGTCATTTGTCTTACTCGCTCTTCAATCAGAATAAATTGTAATTACGGGTTGAGGCACTCAATTAGTACAAGCTTTGGTGCAATAGGAGTCATTCCAGATTAGCTCAGAGAAATTCTGTGCCACTGGATCACCCCAGTGAACAAGAATTCATCTTTTGGACGCCATGTTGGCTCAACTCTTTTTAAAGTATATTTACACCAACGAATTATTTTATAATCTCCAGATTTTTTATCACAACAATTAAATAGATAATATTACAATATTGAAGGTATAATGGTACTTTCTTAGAAAGAACAAAATGAACTCGTTCCATAATGGATGATACTGTAACTAAGATTGAGTAATGGATAGAATGTCCATAGACGAATACCCGATTGCACATTTGACTGAGTTACTAAAGAAACATTGTGTACATCAGAGGCAGTGTTATCTATTGTCTCTCCATTCACACAACTGGACGATCAGGTACTGCACTCTTTTCTGGTGCAATCTGAATAGAAGAATGTGATTGTGATGGGTTGTCCACTTACAGTCCCCTGACTCCTCTGTCCACTTCTATGTCTTGGACTGATACGAGCATTCCGTGGTCTCTGTGCTGCTGCCCCTTTTGGTCTGCAACGGAGAGTAGAGGATGGTAAGGGCGACTCCCCCACCTGCAGGCCCATCTAAGCTTATCCAGACAGATAAGGAAGGCTGGAATGAAGATGAGACCATGGATGTTGCAGAGAAGTACACAGATGATGAGAATCTTGCAGCTGACCTAAGGGGGAAGAGTGAGGGGGGGGGAGTGGGGAGGCAGACCTCAGCCATGTAAAGATTGACGAAGAGGAGGGAGGATACACACAAGATGGTCGAGAGAGCAGCCTGTACTGCTGGGAAGGCTACAGAAGACAGACATTGAGTGAGTCTGTCTGCAGGACGGGAGGAAGGACCACCCGTACGGGCTGAATGAATGAGAGTGTACAGGAGATGGGAGGGAGACTCACAGGCTTGATAGTAATGGTACGAGACATGGGCTGGAATATCAACAGAGAAACCAATGGATATGATCATAGAGGCCATTGTAATCGGGTCAAGATCGATGTTCAACCATGACATTATGCCCAAATTTCCTGAAATATACTATGGTAGAACAAACAAATATGGAATGAACAGACCACAACAAATGGAGAGAACAGAAAGGGAGGCAATGGCAACTGTGAACCAATTATTGAGGAATAAGAAACAGACGAGAGCCATACACACGAGGGTTCCCAGTACAGACTGAATGAAATGAGAGGGAGGAAAAGGATCAAGGGAATACCTGCCAAGTATCAGTGGCCATGTTATCTATCAAATCAAGATACAGTCCATCCTCATGGAAGACATTTGCTTCCAGTTCACTCAATTCATTTCACTCACTCATTTGAAAAGAGATAAAGACATACGGATATTTGTCAACTATTGCTCTCCAAGACTTGAGCATCTTTCCTCTCTCATTCCATATGACGAGTTGTTCTCCATGGAATCCAGTAGTGAACATGAACTTGTCCATTTCCTCCACTCTTCAATCATCTCAATAGATCAGCAATAGAATATTATCTACCCAGGAGTAGAGGAATTCTTCGTGTGAACAAATCCACTCCAGTAATCGTATTCCGGCCATTTGAGGAAGTATTGAAGTTCTACTTCATCCCATCTCTTGGGCATGAGAGAATCTATCTTTGGTGGTTCTGCATCAGGATCCGTGTAGTCGAAATCGTCGTTCTCCAGATCTGTATTTAAGTTGCACTCTTCATATTCGATATTGGCTCACTTGCAAGGAAGTTTTGATAGTCTCTCATGAAATATTTCGTTCCATCAGGGCCCCATGATCCATTGAGATGTTCAAAATCACGAACTAATCTGAAATGAATGATTAGTTAAATATGATCTCACCTTTCACCTGTTAACCCTGTCGAGTCTTTTGGGATTGGAGAAGTTACCGGGGTTATTGACAAAGATAGTGGCCATTGAATAATGAGGAACAACGTGTTTGACGCGTAGATTGTCTAACTGTAGACTGAGACTGATTAGTCCAAATCTGACATTGCTGTCACCTCTGATAGAGGGGAGTCATGAGCAAATAGTTTCTGTGTCGATAAATTTATATTGATTCTTGTGATTCCCTGAATGAGCATTAATTTTACAATAGTGTGTGATTACTTACCCAAATGGAAAGCGCTATAAATGTGATGTAGAATGCAATGATGGATAGAGACACAAACGTATTGGCCATGAATTCGACATAGCGTTGCATGAATGAACTGACAATTGGTTGTGTCCTCTGATGGAATTTGGATGGAGTTCTCTGTAATGTCTCCCATCATATGCATTCATCCCTCACATACCGCCAAAGAATGACTTCGTGCGACCTTGTTGTGGTGAACTTTACTCTCTGCTATATTGGCCGCGACAATCACTTCATCCGCCTCCACTTCCTTCGTTCCCACAATGCACATGAGACCACAGTAGAATGTCATCTGTGTATAAAGACGGGTTATTAGGAGGAAGAGGAGACCACCTGGTAGATGAAGGCTATGTTGATGGCTAACATGTTACCACTGCACAGAAGTGTAATCTCAGGAGAAGAAGTGAAACTGCCGACCATGTCAGCCAACATGTTAGTCAGACATGATATGAGAATGGCTGGACCCACTTCCGATAGAACCTGGAGGCTGGTTGTTTGGTATGTAATGAGAGAGTATTTCAACCTCACTCATTCGCCTTCCCACCGTGTCTCCTTTGATTGGATAGTCAAGTGCATGTTTTGTAACTCTCTGCCATTCATGTATCATTAGGTATGAAGAGTCAACTCCTGAATAATAGAGTGGCTCTACTTGTGTTCTTGCCATGTATACCAATTGAGAGAACGAGGAATGGTATGACACAGAGAATGGAGGAAAAGCGAACTCCAAACATGAACAATATGGCCAATGCCGTTGCTGTTGCTAGTAGAGGAGAGATGCACGCGGTTACTGCTAGTACAACCTATAAAACAAGGGAGTCACTGAACTGACTTGCAAGATAGCCCTATCTGATATAGGCTATCTGGCAATAAAGTTGTAACTAACCTTGTAGAAGTTCTGTTGGTGCATGTAGCATGCTCTAACCATGACAGTAATTCCCGAGATACAGCACATGATGATGAATCCGACAACCTGTATGGCACTTCATATACACATTCATTTACAATGTGCGTACTAGATATGGCAGCATGATCTTTCCTCCTCGTACCATTTCTTCTTCAACATATGTCTGTGAGAGAACGTAGATCTTCACCAATTTTTCTTTATGCACACTGAATGAAATCCTTCAGCAGTATATGCTATACTCAATCTTACTCTTTGTAATAGTTGACTATTTTCATTTCGAAATCCTTTACTTGTTGGTCACCCCATCCTTTCTTCTGTTCTGATCGAAGTTGGGCCGCAATCATTTTGACACTTTTGAGATTGGTGAATCTGATGCATTCCTCTTTCTCTTCATTTGATGCAATCTGAATACCGTTTCATGGTTTGTGGTGACGTTGCATTTGATGGTGAATCATCCTCTGACTGAAGAAGTTTGCTGCCTTCGTCGTCTGCATCATCCTCCCCATATGTTTCTATTCCAAAGAAGTTAGGCTGAAGCATAGGAAACTTATTTTTCGATATTTATCACTACGCCAATTGATCCAGCGACATGCTACTTTTCGCGACGTTTCCGCACATTACAATGTGCTAGGTACCAAACTCGTTTCATCACTGTGCAATAGATAAGAAGCTGATGAGAATATGGCGAACAACGTTCTAAGTTGATTCTTGGCACAAGAATTTCACCTGTAAACTGAACGAAACGCCGAATACTGAACTAATTGGATAGGTCAGGTTGATTCTTGCCGATGGTAGGCCATCAGATAAGATTCGCATTCCTCCCTCAATTTTTAGAGTTATTGCATGAAAACTGTGGTGGTATCATTTTACCGCAAATTGTCTGATTGGCTCGTTAACCAAACAGAAACTTTTACAGAAGGTGTTAAAATTTTCTTCCACTCCGTTTGGGGAACGCATTGTAAAATTAGTCTGGGCTTCGTTGATGATCTGAGATATGATGGGACAATAACTTGGATTAGATGCGATATCTCACTCTGACAAACTCCTCCAAGTGATCTGGTCGTATCATACTACCATTGTCATGTGCAATGCCAAATATATAAGTCGTAATGGGAATACCATGAGAAGCAAAGAAGTCATTATAAACCTAAAGAAGCACACGGTATTAAAAGGGGGAAATGATGTTTACTCACTTTGAATTCATCTTTGGCTCTGGCTCCGTATGGCGTATATCCGGAAATGTCGTTTCTCTGGCTGGAGAAAGTGCACTAAGGGAAACGATGTCAACAAGTTTACTTACGGCGTAAGGAATATCTTAATATTAGCTAGTGTTGAGATAAGGAGAACAATGGTGATGGCCTTCCAAGGATGCTTTGAAATGAAATGTCCCCATTTACGGAAGAGTTCAATGATGAATCGGACAAAGACAGGCCCTGGAATGGGTGGATGTACGACAGGATCTCTTATCCTGATTTACCTTCTTCCTGTTGTCCATACATCTCTAGCGTTTTGGCGCCAATAAGAAGGGATGGCCTCTTACTTTGGATACGCTTCATTGATCCAACAGGGAAACTATCAATGCTGCAGACGAATGATTGCTATGAATAGGGGTTCAAGTAGAGATACCTTCCTCGCGCAACGAGTATCGATGGACGTTTCTCCATCATTGACATGTTAGTCGGGAGGGCACCCCGATCGGAATTATCAGAGATATCCCTCCTGTCTTGATACAAAGTTAAGCTGAGACAATCAATGGAGAAGTTAACACAACGGTTGAAGGTGAAATTGAATGGAGGGCATATGTACTGTGTAAAGGGGGAATGACACTGGGATCATAAGAAGGACGACTGTCAATTAGTCTATGAAGACTTGAAGAGAAGGAATTCGTTCGATAACGATTACGCATGCACTTGAGTAGCATGCGGAGACCACATTGGAACACGCGTCATAGATTGATGCGAGAGGAAGGAGTTCCTCGAGAGACACTTAAAGGGAATACAACAGTTGGTCAGTCAACTGACAAAGGAAAGAGTTAGTAGTAGGAAAGACTGTAGGGTCAGAGGGTAGAGAGGTGAGAAAGAAGAGAAGAGAAGGATCAGAACGGGTTCCATGTGGGAACCATTTGCCCTGAGAGAAGGCAGGTCGAGCACAGTGACATGATACTCGAATGAATACGAAAGATTGAAACAACACTTGTCATTATAACACATTATTTTATCATGTGAATACAGTATTCTTTATAATCACAAGTTTTTGTTGATAATATCATCCAGAGCATTCTCCAGTGCCTCGTTAGTGCCCTTGAGTCCACTTATGACCTGCAAATAGATTCTTTGTTCTTTAGTTTAGCTGATTGTTCATCCACCCACAGAACCATCGTTTGTGGGGAGGGGGCGTAGGCCATTGCACACTGTACAATGGAACCCTCTGCGGGAAGCAGCATAAGAAGTATCGAGCAGAGAGAGAGAGAGGGGGACATTTTCAAGGCCAGTTGATATCACGACTGTGGTGGGATATGGGTGGATACCTGTTTGGACCAATGGAAGAATTCTTTAACACGACGACGATCCCATCCAATCGGAATTTGTCTCTCCAGATCACGAAGATTATACAACTTGTCTGCCAAATGAACCAACTTGGCCTAAGTGAACTCTTGTTATCTGTGATGGAATGTGTCTACCTGATGAGAATGATGCTTTGCCCTCTCCACTTGGAGAGCCTTTCTCACTTCACGTGGTTGACTCTTATCATCAGTGCACTCCTCCACAATCTTCCTCACCTCAATTATAGATCATTGTCCCTCTTCATTTCGTCCAATGATAAATATGGTTGGTTGTGTGAGATGTAAAGAATGTGATTGTTGATGAATGACTCCTCCCATTATCCCTTTACTCACAGCAGATCCGAACTCCTTCTCGATCTCCTCTATCGTTGTCTTCGTGTCCTCCACTGTGTCATGCAATAGAGCAGCTGCTAAGACTGTAGGATCGGATATGCCTGCCTCTGTTGAGAGAATGTGTGCGACTCCTTGAATAGTCTCATATAACGATTCAATATATGCCAATCACCAATTGGATGGTTGATGTATGGAGTCTGTGCATGATCCTTCCTCTTCTGTTGTCTATGTCTTCTTGCTGCCATATCAGCAGCCTTGATAACAAGGGCCATTCCAGTAGGATCTGCATATGGGGGAGGAGGCCTTTGAGGGGCTGGTCCTCCTTCATTCTTCTCATTCACCAGATCGGGATAACATGGAGGAGGTCCCTTATCTGCCATCTGCAAACCATTTGACAAATGAAGCAAAACTTGAAATGGAAAGGAGAATGAGTCAGAAAGAAGAAAGTGAATTCCCCAATCAAGCAGACACTCAGTTGTTGTGAGTTGCTTGGGTTGAGAAACATAGCAAGATTGGAATCGGTCGAGAGGTCAAAATAGGGAATCGATGCATATTCAAAGGAAGAATTATGCAAGTGTGGATGAGAGGAAGAAGGTATGATCCTCCTTCCCTCACTGACTGGTTTGATGCTTTCACTCCCCCATTCATGAATGAGTCACTATTCTCCCTCACTTTGTTCACGAACATCTGTTTCGTAATCAAATTTTTTGTATAAACTGCTTTAAGAGTGCGTATAGCGAAATATTACATGGCATACGTTCGAAATTAAAATAAGTTCTCTGTAAGGGCGGATGAGCTCTCCTTAGAGGGTGGCACACCCCTTCAAAAACATTTCTACGGCCTGAAATTTTCAGGGTAACATCCCCAGGGGTGTGATACACTTCAGCCGAGATTTCATAATTTTTGGTCAAAGATCAAAGATCAAAGATCTAATTTTTAAACGTTAGATTTGACACACATGTGGCATAATCATTCGATAGAACGTCAAAAGTTATGTCTAAAACCAAGTTTTCGTCCATATTGGACAAT
>JACMIF010000313.1:10061-44914 GCA_014805445.1 Diplogasteroides magnus | reverse complement strand
GAAAGCTTTTCAAGGAACGAGGCCGCTCAATGAGAGCTCATCAAGCTAGACTGAGATTTTCATCGCATGATATGTTGTCGCATGTGGTATTCTAACCTCCCTAATCACCCCCCCCCCCTAACTGGTTGCCTACCGAAGTGAGAGACTTCCGATCAGACGAGATGGGGGAGGTTAGAATTCTCGCATGCGACATTCTACCTATCGAATGGTCCGCTTATGCTTCTTAGCAATAACATAAAGTGCCCGTACTCTTAGCAAGCACAAGAAGCGCTCAACGAAGTTGATAATGAAATTGATAGGCGAACAGGGTTACAGACTGAACTCGGTTGATAAGAAGGGCGGAAAGGGCAAGCTAGGTGCATGGTTGTCCTCTAAGATTGCCTAAACAAGCGCTTGTTTAAGAATTAAATATATCCTGTGGGTAACCTAGCAGAAATGCTTGATTTGGCAGCCCAAATGTTCATTCATTTGGAACAGATTTTTATGATGAACGACAACGAAAGAGGACAAGTTGCCGATGATTTTGATAACAATCAGAAAAGCAGCGCCGCCGCTGGAAGAAAGCGATCCCTAGTCCTAGTGCAGTTATGTTTCATCAGTTGATCATAAAGGACTAATCTGACGAATGCACTGATGGAATGTTGGTATATGTGAAAAAAATATTTTAGCGAATTAAAGAAAACTAAACTACTCTGGAAATCCCTATTCAAACCAGCAGTCTGCGGGATGAGAGAACGTTAAAGTTGCATAGGGATTTCAGGAAGCCCTTAATAGGAATCTGTCGGTCAGCCTCCTAATACGATGCTCCGCATTGGGCATTTCACAACCATTACTGATTGTGAGAGATTGTGGGTGGACATACAGGAAACATTCCCCCACACATTCAGCAGGCGTCGGAAGGTGGGAAATACACCCATTGTCGCTGAATGAATGAACGAATCAAAGATTAACGCATGGTAAACAAGTCTTAGCAATCAATGGTCGACAGAATCTATTGCGCTAAAATGTGCATTTTTCATTAGATTAAGTTCTGCGGAGAACAGCACCGCGGAGATTAGACGAATGACTTTTTGCCGTTTTAGAAATGCTAGTCAACATTGGTTGCCTGAACAAGCGCTCTATCGTGAAAGAGGAATGAGCAATGCATTTACTAACCGTTGTAGAATCCCTAGTCGACACTTCGCAAGCAGTTATTAACACCACTTCGATATGCAGGTAGTAAAAGCGACGTAATAGCCAGTACCATGCGCACTTGCAAGGAGAGTCAGTCAGAAATTACTGAGAACCAGCACGATGAACGCGAGATGGACTCCAGTAATGGGTGGTTACCAGTGTTGGCAGAGTGAACCCCAGAGAACATTTTCTCTCTGTGCTTTCTATCGCGCGGTCCTGTCTATGCGCCAGATACGACTGGGTAAAAGAGAGAGAGATGAAATTCACGCAAGGGATTCACTCGGATTCGCAAGACTAGTGATTACGTCCAAGAGAAGACACAGACTGGAACGCAGAAGAAAAACACATTTGCGTCATCGCGATAATAGCGGTGAAAGACAAGTACCCCATAAATAACGGCGAAATGTGCGGATCGTAGGGGGTCTACGAGGATAAGACATCACACGGGGTCAGGATATGATGTCTTTCTTCTCCATATTTCTCGATCACGCGATCAAGCGCCGACGTTGTCGGCATTCTCAACGCTCAAATGCTCATCGAAAATGACTCTCTCAACTTCTGCGCGAATAAAGTTCCGAAAAAGTTGCTTGCAATAGACGCAAACAGCTTCGTTTATTTATTATCTATCAAGCAAGATTGCCCAGTCAAGGAACGATTTACTAAATACTGAAGTAAGCGAAGTTATTATTGCGTCGACTGTAAGCATCTTTTTTCCCGGAAACCACTCAACTTTGATGTAAACCAACGATCGCGGGCCCAAATTGTCACACTCAATGCCGAGAAATGTCGCAGATATTAGCAGTAAATGGCGTATTTCGGTTGCATAAAGCGCTTGCACACCACAATTTCTTTCGAGAATGATGGCTATACGCAGATAAATACCACATTCAGACTGGCAGCAAATATCGTGAAGTAAATAGCATAGCAGGCATGGGCTCAAATTGTTACTATCGTGCATAAGTATTAGATTATCAAGTGAAATAACATGAAGTAAATATCTATAAGTAGCCATTCGACACAAGTATAGAAACATCGTCTCTAGTAGCAGTCATGGGCTCGAAATGTTACGCTCCTCGAAATGGATTATCAAGAGAAATAACTAGAGTGTAGCTATCAGAGTCAGACTTTAGTGCAATCGCTTAATCTCATCGAAGCGGTTACCACTCTCAAGTGATAGACAACCCCCTCGTGGAGATTAGGCCAATAACAATTGCACCGAAATCACAGATAACGACACCCCCGAAACATAAAGTAAGTAAAGTGTCATGTGCCCGTAGAGAGCATGAGAGAATCACAGAAACCTACAAACTCCTACGCCCGCATGTCCCAGGTACGGCGTTGGTGGAATAAATTTAGACTTGAATTGGAAGTTCATGATTTCACATATGTTTCAGCAACACGATGAATAGGCTGACTTTCAGAGAATAGTAATATGAGAAATAAAAGTATTTAGGCGTCCAACATCAGTAACTCCGAGGATACGAACAAGGGTTCGAGGGAGAGAAGCGAAGCAGAGATCTGTTTCCCTATTCTGGTGTCTGAATTGATGGAGAAAATTTGGAAGTGAATGGGGAATATCATTATTTCACACGTGTTTCAGCAACAAAATAAATAGGATGACCTTGAGACATGAATAATGTTTGAGTGCTATCGGTCTTCTGACCCTAATAATGCTAAGAAGCTGTTCGAGGGAGAGAAGCGAACGGGAAGGGGGCCTATTTCTCGATTCCCGATTCGAGAGCGTCTGATTCGGGAAGGTCATGATTTCACATATGTTTCAGCAACAAATAAATGGGCTGGCTATCAGACATCAACAATTGTAGCGTGTTTTCGGTCCCCTGGCTTTAACATCAGTAACTCTAACAATGCGAACTATGGTTCGAGGGACAGAAGTGATGGGGAAAGGGTCCTGTTTCCAGATTCCCGATTATAGTGCCTGATTCGGGAACATCATGATTTCACATATGTTTCAGCAACAAAATAAATAAGCTGACTTTCGCAAATGAATAGTATTCTTAAATCAATTGACGTCGGACACCAGTAACTCTAACAATGCGAACAACAGTTTGATGAACAGAAGCGAGGGGGAAAGGGCCCTATTTACCGATTTCCGATTCTAGTGCCTGATTCGGGAAGGTCATGATTTCACATATGCTTCAGTAACACGATAAGTAGGCTGAATTTCACAGAATAGTAATATGTGAAGTGCTTTTGGCGTCCAAGATCAGTAACTCGGACAATACGAACAACGGTTTTTTGAGGGAGAGAAACGAAGGGGAGAGGGCGGGCCTTGTTTCAAAATTCCCGATTATAGTGCCTGATTCGGGAACATCATGATTTCTCATATGTTTCAGTATCAAAATAAACAGACTGACTTTCAGAGAATAGTAATATATCCCTTTTGGCGTCCAAGATCAGTAACTCTAACAATTCGAACAAGTGTTTGAGAGCAAAATAGTAGGGAAAGTTATTTGTTCACTGCGCATTGTCACCAAAGTTCGTGTGAATACAATAGGCGATGGACTACGTCAAGGAAAACGGGAATGAGAATTGAGGAAGGCATTAGGGTAACTAAATCGGTACTAAAGTGCATTTCTCATTCGCCTTATCCACTCGGAGCTGTTGTCTATTGCATCTAGAGACAGAGAGAACCGCTGCTTGGGAAGTAGGGTTTCTAAAACGGTAGTAGAGTGCATTCGTATGTTGTCAAAATCTCGTGCAGCGGCTGTCTATCGCGTAAGGGAGACAATAGCTCTTAGAGAATTAGACGACAGACGAATGTACTATACTACCGTTTTAGAAACCCTAGTGAGAAGTTGAAGAATGAGAAATGCATTTTTATTACCGTTTTTGAAACCTTAGAAGGCATTGGAGCACCCCTGGTGGGCGTCGCACAATGCAGATCGATGGGTTTAAAAGGAGGAAGTGCATTTCATTGCGAAAAGCTTGTTGAACCTGTCATATAAAAGTGTCTTGTTTTTCATAACATTGCAAGGAAAAGAAGGAAGGGATCATCGAGTAGCCTATGGCTCTTATTTGGCTTGTCTTTGAAACACATGGTCATAATATCATGACGAAATAGAAAAGCGAATATTGGATAGTCTAACAATAAGGTGCAATTTCTCATGCGGTACAAACGCATCTTTCTTTCCTGATTGAAAGAACCAAAAGTCAATTACGGAAGGTTTTTTGTCAAAGAGTGAAAAGGAATTATCTAGCAATTGATCGGTTTAAGGTTGCCGAATCGTACAAACGCCTTTCCCCGTGTGCGAAATTCTCCCACGCTCAGACGCCATCAGCTGCCCCGCGAAATTATGGAGTTACAACTTGACTTCCGCTCTGCTCTCAAACAAACCATAAAAGAGTCAATATCTCGCCAACTTTGTCGGTCATAGACCAGAATGTTGCCACCAACAACGCATATAGTGGAGATAGAATATCTAAATGCCTGAATAAGGGTGAGCACACTGTGAATCGAACATCAAGTCTCTTTTTACCTATTCAGTGCAGGCGAAAAAAATGTAAGACAACAAATTTGTCACCCAAAAATCAGGGACAGACTTGGAAAAAACTGAAAAAAGAATAGCGGCGCTTCAATTGTGGTGTCGGCTTCAGTAATATTAATCAGTTTCCTGCATGGTGGAATGCCACAAGCAGGTGGACTAGGGAATTGTATATCCCCATACAACAGCCTTATGCCTTACCATTGACTACATATTCCTGGGCAAATATTTTTCCTTTATTCTTGATCAGAGTAAAATATTTTTTTAAAGTTTCATTCCAGTTGATTATATAACAGATGATCATTCAAAGGGGAATGTATCATGTCCGTAGTCCTGTACGGATAAGAATCGTGGACAATGAAAGCTTTGACAAGGAATGTATAGGGGAATGTACCTATTTCGACCCACGGAGGAATGAAGTTGATGAGAGAAGGAGCGAGGAATGCTAGTGAAGTTGACATCACAATCAGATATGTGTTAAAAAAGTTGAAAGAGCGCAAATGGGACGTTAATAGCACACTACCACGCGAACACGTTTCTAGTTGTGTTTCTAAATAGGTAGTAAAAATGCCTTTCTCATTCATCACATCCACTCACAGCGTTTGTATCTACCTTCGACGGGTAGCAGCTCCGAGTGAGACATGTTAGACGAATGAGATATGCACTTACTACCGATTTTTTTAATTCCTAGCTTTTTGATATTCCTTCATCTGCAATCCTTAAAAATATATTCACTTTCAATCCTGCACGTTCTCTCTTGAGCTCACAATAAATATATACCAACAACGGTCGCAATAGAATAGAAAATTATTGGATGGTTAGATATGTGACAAGCATATTTAAAATGGGGTGGGGGCGAAATTGGAAGGATGCCTAGCGAATATTCTTCTGCGTCGAAAATATATGGTGTGAAAGACCAAGCCATTAACGCCGCCCCATACCTATTATTGGAGCACACTGCAAAATGCTCATAAATCTCTTTCCCAATTTCATCGTTCCTCTATCCCGAGACGTTTCTTGTGTAAGACAAACGCGCCATGGACATTTGCGCCACAATGGTGAAATAGACAGAAGCGTCATCATTCTTGCAAGAACAGTTTTTTACTCTAATCGCAGAATTTTTTTATCAAAACCAGTTTGATAGAAATTGAACCAGTTGCACGCGAATAAGAGACTATTCACTACTTCTCTGAAACATACCGATGCAGAGAAGAGTTATCGGATGAAAAACTGCGTCATTGATATTTGCGCCTTAAAGGAGCCGTAAAGGAGATTTATTTGCATGCACTTTCGGCGGTCAGTCTCTCCAATTCCCCCACTTTCCGTCGTCAGAGCGGTCTGCTCTGACAACGAGAGAGTAAGGGAATTGGAGAGACCGCCGAAAGTGCATGCAAATAAATCTCCCTTTACGGCTCCTTTAATTTTGAAATGGACTCTTGAGTAACTCTATTTCACTGCTACGCGGTCTTTCATCCCCGGATTTACACTCGATTGAGATCACTGCTCAGTAGGAAACGAATTTTGGACCGTTTTTCGCCCGCTATAATCGTTCATTATAGGCGACAGGTCGAATAGAGCATAGGCGAAATTCAGTAAAATAGTCTTCTACATTTGACGTTGAGGAACAAGGAATAAAAAGACTGCAAATGAAAGCGTATACGCAAATATACGCATAGATTATAATGTGCGAGAATAACAAAGATAAGCTTCTTCACGCAAATAATCGGTGGTTGTCAAGGTGAAATACATACGACTCTCATCAAAGAAATCAAACAACCATACAGTACCTATTAAAACCTTCGGTGACAGTGCGAAGGGATTATTAAGGAACTCTAACACATAATTTTGTTATGATGATATGACAATCGGTTGAGAAATGAAATGTCATTACGTACGAGAAATGTGGGAATTGTCGAAAACAAGCTGTTATCTAGTAGGGTGCAGCATATGAGTCATATAGTGCATTCGTCGTGTCTATACTCTTTGAGGAGCAGTTGTCTCCACATTTTAAAAACATCCGGCCCACAGAGAGTAGAGACACGATGAATGCACTAAAAGACTTGTATGTGACAGCCCCCGCATTAGGGGGTTCTAAATTTGTCGTCATTCTACTCCGGAGCGCGCTTATCATTCCTCCTGGAAGATAATAGTGTTGTGGAGAGGAATGACGGCAAATTTACCGATTTAGAACCCATAACAGGCATTGTTAATGCCGTTCAAAAATTGCAAGAATAAAATTGACAAAGGCGCGCCGAAAACTGAGCATGATCCATTAATCATGCTTGTGAAACACATACATAATTTGAGATGTGAAATGACACTGCGTCGTTTTAAAGTTTGTCACATACGAATCATTTAGTGCATTCTTTGTGTATCAACTCGTTGAGGAGCGGTTTTCTCTACATTTTAGAAATAGCCCCTCCTCAGAAAGCACAGGCAAAAGGAATGCACTAAAAGACTCATATTCGAAAGGCTACTATCTAGAGTCTAGAGTGCACGACAATCGCATGTGGCGCTTGTGAATATACGTAAATGGATGTATGCATTATTATATTTTGTAGCCTCCAACGTGGGTAAAATTGTAACCACAACTTCATCGCAACGCTCAGAAATAGCTCAGAAAACCATGAAATGCACGGAACAAGTAGCATATTTGTGGGGATTACATACGTTAAGATTATCCGCAGTGGGAAAGGAAATAAGAGGGGAGTGAATAGCCGATGAATTGAGACGGAAGGATTAGGGAGAGGATATTTTTGAACTTCAGGTGAACGGGTCATGGCTTAATGTGATATGAAATTAGGGGGTTTAGTTTTAAATATTTTTTTATTTTTTTATTTATTTAATTAATTTAGATCCCCGCTCTCTACGCTCATCTTCACATTGAAGGCGCTGTTCACGAAACCTTCGGAGCAACTGGCGCCCTTCTTTTTCCTCATTCTTCTCGACAGGTCAATTTTATTTCATAATATTCCAAAAATAAGTATTTTTTATTAAATAGCAATAATTTTCGTTCATTGCAATACTGGTTCTGCTGGTAATTTGCGTTCTATGCTATCGGAAATGTCAAACTCCGATATCCCTATTACTTTCTGTTGTTGCGAGCTTGAAAATTAGTTATTGGAAGCGTAGTGCGAAAGACAACTGAACCAAGAATATTTGCGCCGTAATGAATCAGTGCTACTGATGAAATGGACAGTTGAGCCGTCATTCTCTCAGCATAACCGCTCATCTGTCCATTTCATCTTTATGGCGCAAATGTACCCATGGCACGACTGTTTCTCAGAACAATGAGACTATAATTACAATTACATAGCGACGCACACCCCACTAAATAATCGTTCGAGTAATGATTACAGTTGAGAGTCTCAAGGGTGCTCACAGTCAGACGCTATGGTTATTTATATGCAATATGGGTTCTAAATAGGTAAATTTGTCGTCATTCGTTGCCTCAGAGCGGTTGTCTCACCCCTTGACAGACAACCGCGCTGCGGAGAAGAATGATGACACGTTTAACGATTTAGAACCGCGAATATGCAAGTAGGCATTGCTAACAATGCCGTTCAAAAATTAAAGAAAAAAGAAGATCGATGTAAAAAAAAGGAAAAAGAAGAAGGAAAAAAAGAAGAAAAGGAAAAAGAAGACATGGGAACAGACATAAATACTTTGATGATCCATTTAAAATGCTTGTGAAACACATATAGATTTTCAGAAGTTGAATTTCGCGGCCGTGTGCCTGAGCTAACGCAACGGCCTAACTATAAGCCTGCCAATGAAACACTTCGTGCGAACATTTAATATCCTACTCCATTACGCGTTGAACATGTGCGTTCATGAGAGATGAATGGGAAAAAATGGCTTGATTGCAGCGTGTATTTCAATGCTCGGTTTTGCTCTTTGCCATAGCCGTAAATTGTGTTAGTCATGCTGCTTCAAGAAAAGACCACAAATTGCCTACAACTGCTACATACCTGCAACGGACGGATACATAACTAGCGTGGCCAGAAAGTAATGAACCAAAGATTAAGTGAATTGGAAATTGGATAGTCTAGGCCTAGTTGCACTGGCAAATGACTACAGGACAATTGCGCCATAATCGTGTCATTAGAGACGGACACCATGACTATTTCCCCGCATAAATTGTCCATCTAATGAGGGAGCTTGATAGGGGATGAATGGATTTGTGACAATATTCTTAAGAAATGGCCTTCGAAATGGAAATAAACATGAAATACCGGGCTTTTTACAAGTCTGTGAAACCTAAATGAAGCGTTCTTGAAGATTAAAATAATTTCGTGTTCTTTTCCGTTGGAAATGTCCTCCCAAAAATTATAAAAAGTGATTCATATTTTTTCAGAGGAGGATACTCAATGTACAAGGCCGAGTGCATTCCCTCAGTGAACATGGCGGCGACTACCATGTCTCCACTACTCAACAGCACACTGTCTACAACTACAACTACGTGAGTTATCGATTGATTATCGTTTGTTTACTGTAGTTATAAGAGAAGAAGTGTTGAGCTAGCAACGAATTCAGACAATAACAGTGACAAATGAACTCAATGAAACTTAGATGAAATTCGACAACCTTGTCCGCCACTTGTGCGAAGATTGACAATCCCTATTTCTCTAGTCCACAATTGTGATCGAGGCCACGTTAGTTATCGATCAAATAGCGATTCAGTACGCCGCAAGTATTGATCTGATGATATCGCGCATCGATTGATCAATGGGGTAAAAGAAATGATTGATTGTGCGATAAATATTATATAATTGTAATCTGAGAACTGCACGATCAACGCCTACATGCAACCACGGTGACTAAATGCACTCAATGAAACTTAAGTGAAACCCCATCCTCCTTTCGGACAGGACACACGAAATTTGGCATAAGTCTTTTTCTTTCGCCTCCATTTCTAAATATAAGCGATCGGGTCCCATCGAAAACACTGGAAATGTACCCAAGAACATTCCCAGTATTTTCCGCGATAGAAAAACAATGGGAAAAGCTGCAAAACATATTATGCATTTTGCGTGGGAGTGTCTACTTCTTGTTTTGGGTACCTAGTCGGAACAAGGATCATTCACTGTGAAAATAACAATGCGCCCCTGTTTCTTTCGGTTTTTATATATCTAATAGGGTTTCTAAAACTGTAATAGAGTGCATTCGTCCATGGTCTAAATCTCGTGGCTCGCATGATTGAAACAACTTAGCGAATTATACACGACAGACAAATGCACTCTACCGCCGTTTTAATAACCCTAGTATTAATCATGTAAACTGAAGTGGAAGAATTCGACTTTATACTGCACTTGAGACCTATTCTAAATCACGACTAATAGTCAGTGAAACGACGAAATATAATAGTACGCAAATTGGAGAGAGTGCAGGAGAAAATTGAGAGAGGATTCGTACTCAGTATATAGCAGTTCAGTTTACATGAATAATATCTAAGAATGGCGCCAAAATCGAATCGAATGCACACGTTCGAATGCAATCAGCAGCGATGTAAGCGAAGATATGCGCTGATCAATGTTGCTTTATTGATTGGGCTGTTGTCTTACTCCCGAGGAGCGGTTGTCTCATTCATGCAACAGACAACCGCTCCTCGTGAATCAAACAACAGACGTATGCACTCTACTCCCGATTTAGAAACCCTAGTGCATTCGTCTTCTCTCATTCTCCTCGATGCGATCGTCTATAACGGCAAGAGTGCACGAGGTGCAATTGAATGCACTTCTCCCCAATCAAAAACAACACTGCAGCAAATATGCTCACACCATTAAAACTCAACGTAAATAATTGTTGGCATTTCAGCGAGAAGGGATAGGGGAAATTGTTCCTGATTCTAGATAAAACAGTCTGCAAAGTTGGAGTTTTGTCGTCTGCGAAATGAGGCACAAGATGAAATAGGCAAATCCTGGTAGAGAGGGGATAGGCGGCAATATTGTCCTATCATTTATCTCAAATCGGATAAATTAAGGATAAAGAAATGAAGAAAATGGATAAATGTTGTTTGCATGAGTCAAAAAAGCCAGGGAGCGATATCCCTTCCTCTTCCCCTTTCCCCCTCTCTCCTTAGTCCTGTTGGCCAGACAACGCCATGATACTCCCCGCTTTCGTCTATATAGTCACAAGAAAGGGCATCTAATCTAATCAAATAAATTTGCCGTCAGCACTACACCCTCGCGATCTCTGGTCTCATTCTGTTCATACGTGACCAGTGGACGAAGTGAGCGGAGGAGTTAGGGTAGCTTATAGCCATACTATAACAGTCGGGAAGTAATATTGAAAAATGGCAAAAAAAATCGGAAATGCTCGTCGAACGAGAGTCACAGAAAACCAACAGACAAGAGCTTCGAGACGAGTTATGCGCATAAGTACTATCAAGTCTTATGGGGTGAAATACAAGTGCGCCGCGATTATTTGCGAAATAATGATGACGCGGACAGATTTAGTCATTATCACGGCGGAATTGTACCTATCACAATCATGACGCAAAGATCCGTCGAGCCATTGTCTTTCAACCGAATAGGGAGGTAGAGTAGGCAGTTTCCTTACTTCTCTGTCTGCTACTGGTTAGACGCGAAGAAGTTTGGCGAGAGAAGGCAACAGAGTTCACAGATATGCACTAGATTCGCGGGGAATGAGCGTCCATTCATCCGATATTAAGTAACCTTGTCAATTGTTTTGATTACGGTATAATGAGACCGTGTCACGTTACCAAATACAAAAATAGGATTACGGTAGTAAATGTGAAGAGACCCTGTCACATTCTCAGGGTACTGTATGATTTCTTTGCAGGATGAGCTCAGAGATGATCTACCACTGCCTGGAGCTGAAGGATGCCATGTACTCGTCCATGGTGCTGTTCACTCTGCTGTGCATCGGAGGTTGGAATATGTTTCAGAAAAGGGATAAATAGACTAATGATCGTCTATGTCAATCGTCCCTTCTTAAGGTATCTCAAATATTAGCAACACCATTTCAATCTGATATTATCAAAAAATTAGAGAGTATCCGATGGGTGATCTGTACATATTTCCGATTGTGCTTTAGATGACTAATAAGAATGCGAATATTTATGTAACATAGACATGTGCGAAAGGTAGTGAAACTGCTCTGCATCGGAGGTTGGGATATGTTTCAGAATAGAAGTAAAGAAAGAAATGATCGTATGCTACGATCTGATGGTAACGACGTCGGGAGAAATAATTTAAAATTATTATAAATAACAAATAATGAAAGATCTCGACGGCATATCGATGAACGTAGAAAAATTACCGTAATCCATTAAGAGACCCTATCACAGCAATTTCGCTGTAAGACATCGTCTCGTTCAGGTGAACTTATCTTCATCGCTGTCGACTATTGGTACAAGAAGCGAGTGCTCAACATGCGAGGCCGGAACGGTTCACAGGTCGGTTAGGGGCGGCGAACATTTGCACCATAATAGTGAAATTGAGGATGGAGTTTAGAATTTTGGTCAAATGAGCTCACTTTTTATCAAAAACACTCGAGCCTCTGAATGATATTTGGGATCTATTTACTCACAACTTTCATACATTCTAAACACTTTTCAGATTGAACCAGCCCCAGCACACGCATAGGTTATTCTGGATCTTGAGGAGAAATTTCAGTTATGTAGGCTAAGCTCCCTTAGTCTCTAGAATCTACCGAAATTCAAAGCAGGCTGTGATCTCTGTTGTACATTTCACTATCTTTCTACAATGACAACTTATCAATCTAGGATACTAAACAACATATTGTTCTATGTCATTTTCTTGTTTTTTGTCTTTCTTGTACGAGAGATCCGTATTTTGAGGACTGTGTTAAAATCAGCCTCTGTGAATAAATTTTGACCATATCTATTTAATGAATTGAATAAAAAAGTAATATTAAATCTATTTAGCCAGAATGAACATAATTTTATCGAGCTAAAAAATCATGTTTCATCATTGCAATAAACTCTTGATGATATTCTGAACAATGATGTACTCGCGATTTAGTCGGATGAACTCGTTTCGTCGAGTACTTTATAGTGGTTCTTGGATTGTGTCTGTATTGGCGACATTCGTTTTGGTCGTTTCCAGGCGCTATATCTCGAATACGAGCGATTTCTGACTATAAGTGTGAAACGGTTTTCTGCTCAGAATTTTGCACTCTTTCATCTGAAACTAACTTCAAAAATCATGACAAGGTTCCTTCAATAAGCTCATCAGAAATGTAAAGCCTTTGAAACCATTTTTTAGCTCATGTGACATAGTGGCAAACATATTGTTTGGTTACAAGACCACGAATGGCTAGGTGTGATAAAACGCCGTGTAACGCGAAAAGAAAGCCGATTAGAAGGAGGAGATGATAATTGTATGGAAATAGAGAAATGGACAACAAATCAGATTTTCAAAAGCCTGAGATAAAGAAGAATCAGAAGTGAATGAGTTTCATAATGGTCTTGCAAGGAGACGACCATTACCATCTCGGTTTGGTTTCACTATGCGAATATAACGAGCAAGTAGTGCTGGTTTTAATTGTTAGTACGGATCGATTCACCTAAGAATACAACAGACACGAAGATATTATGCATTAATTAAACCCATATCTTCTGACAATCTTGCAGGCGGCATGGCCGAGTGGTGTAAGGCGCTGCTTGTCATTCGAACGGTCACGAGTTCGACCCCTGCCCAGGCCAACCAAGCCTTCCATCCCTCCGGGGCGGTAGATTGGTAGTAACTACGGTTACGAAAACGCACCCAGAAGCACTTTGGACAAGCAGGGTTACGTAGTCCTTCTAGCAGCCGGCCTTACCGGTGGGCCCCACCTAGCGTTATCGATTGACGTGGTAAATGGACAAATAAATTAGTGACAGCAGGAATTCAAGATCCGTTGCACTTCAAAATCTATCGAGAGCATACACTGCAAAGAATTCATGTGACATAGTGTACACTGGTCAAGATTCGACCACTGAGCCTCAATCAACGGTTAGAGAGATCGTGTTGATCAACGAAGCGGTCTTATCTTAACTACAAATAGAGTCTACAGCAATCAATCGATAGCTCGAATTGGAGGAAGGGGACATCGAATATCATTCTTGTCGCGTATAAAAGGGGACGAATCGACCGATCACATCGGGTATGTTTCAGGACCAGTTCTTATCGGTGGCCTGTCCAGTTATTTGATTGGAGACTTTATACGAATTGTACAGCAAAATAATACGACAGTAAACACAAAATCGTGTCTTTTAGACACAAGGGGGGTTGGCAGTTTGACTACTTTATGAGTTATTTTTCAGGGCTACAATATATTTGAAGATATACCTCCTGTGTAACATAACCCATAAAGTAGTCGTGTTCACAATGTCTCAATTGTATTCCCCCAAAAGTATTACGCACTTTAGTTACGTTTCAAAAGAACTTTATAGTGTTCGTTCGTAATGAGATGTAATGGATGCTTGTTCCTGAACCGTAAAAATAAAATGCGTATGATTAGACAGAAAATTAGCATCATAAAGCAACTCCGGGTAAAATAACAAATACCAAAAAAGTATTTTAGGTCCCTTCGCGAGGACGGAGCGGGTGTTGGAAATGCGGAGGATAGCAGCCTACAATATTATGAGAGGGATTTGAGCACGCCCGACACGAGGGTGATTGTAACTAAGCAGGAGAGCATACACACTTTGAAGTTGACCTTAGATTGAGCTGGTCGAGATTACTGATTTATTTATTTCATCACCTAGTATGCTTTCACCATTGCATAAATGAATATTAAGCGGTTGAAGTACGCACGTTGAAACTCAACCTTTAATTTTCTGAAATGTAAGTGAAACGCAACAGCGTAATGCGATCTTATCTTATTATGTGAGACCCGGTATTTCAGACCACTGGTCACCCCGTCATTCCTTAACAGTATTGCGGGTGTTACTGCATAATTATATAGACTCTGCCTGAATTTATGGATCACGAACTTTGTAACCACGTATTTATTTGATTGTTTCGCTGATTTCAAAGCACGGGGACTTTGAACCATATCGCTCGCTCACATTCACATTATCAAGCATACAAGCCCACACTTTTCCATTTTGTTTCTATTCAGTGGCCAAATACAAGCATACATCATTATTTTCCCATGAGCTGTTGAAAAAAGGGTGAAATGTAATACAAGAGCGCAGTGGATTTTGCGTCAAAAAGAGAAAGAGCTTTCAATAGACGACAGTTCATTAACAAAAAATGAGAGAAGGTTGCTTTCGAAAATAAGTGCTTATATTTCAATCAATAACCTCCTCAAAAAGTATATCATTTCCCACTCCACTACTATTCCATGCATATTTTCGCTCTCAATAAAGTAATTTTCTGAATGAACTCGTGATTTTTAACAACAAAGTAAAAAAGATAAAGGTGCTACCACATCAAGCGATAACGCTAGGTGGGGCCCACCGGTAAGGCCGGCTGCTATTAGGAATACGTAACCCTGCTTGTCCAAAGTGCTTCCGGGTACGTTACCTTTTGTAACCGTAGTTACTACCAATCAACCGCCCCGGAGGGATGGACGTATGGTTGGCTTAAGCAACAAAGATAGACTAAGAAAGGAGCGGATTCAAGGCTCTCTCCGTATAGGTCAATGAGAATTCGGCAATGCCGCCGTAACGGAATCGGCAGCTGGTAGCAAATCTATGGCTTAATCAGGACAATTCAGACTTGGTAAAGAGCCAAAAATCCCAGCAAAATCCACCCAGGACTCACGCTCTGTTGTGCTCATTGGCGTCGGTGTAGATGACCTCTCCGCACAGTAAGCATGTAGTACGAGTGCATGCCGCATATGCCGAGGGTCCTGAACATAAAGATAAAAAAACGGAAGTATTATTGATTGATTTGTTAACTGGCAAATCAAATCAGTCATATTTATTGTACTGTATTAGGCGACAATTGTAGTTTCTTCATTTTTTTTACCAAAAGACTATGATCTCTTAAAAAATTCTGTTGCGCTCGCAACAGAATTTTTATGGCGACTATGAAACTCATTTGATAATGACTAGTCTGCAGGGAAAACAGCCACTTTCGCCAAGAACTTGAAGAGATTTTACCTGCCCTTCAAGTGATCAAGCTTCACTCTCAGTTCTTTCTATAACGTAAGGAGTGAGATGTCAATACTGTTTGTATAAGATAAAATAATAGTCTTGCCCTAGGGTTTCGCCTTTGGGACTTTTCCTAGCCATGTAAATTCATTTCTAGCTGTCGTCTCTCACTTCGCAGGGACAGCTATTTAGAAATGAAGTTAGACGGCTAGAAATCTAAGAAATCTAAGGCTGTCAATAATTTCCCAAAAGCGACACCATATCATGAGCATTCTGACTTTTCAGGATCAGGATTGCAGCAAATGCACACGTCTTGGTATGATTATTGCGTAAAACTCAATTTTGCATCGTGAGACTCCGTAAACACAAAACAATAATACTGTCGTTTATATATTTTTGAGGGTGAACGAATTGGGGGCTCATTGAAATGATCCAGTTGCAGGACGTTTATACTGAACATGGAACACATTTATTTTAAATATTTTGTATGGCAAATGGGGACTTAGGCATTCAATGTATTGAACTGTCTCGTCTTGCTTTTTACACTGTGTGAAACTCACATGTTGCGTCATCGGCACCAAGGATCGTGCAAATGAGTCATCTTGATTCAGCATCGTTCAAAAAATCAATTCCTATTCAACAGTATTTTGTTTACTCGCATTTCAATTTCTAGTACGACATCTACCAAAAAAGAATGGCATCATTCATCTGGCGATAGACGCGAGCGTCGTGGACATGGCCACAATGGTGAAACGGATACTTGCGCCATCTGTAATGACGGCAATGATGATGCATCGGTCCATTTCATCATTATGGCGTAAATGTCCATGCCATTCTTTATTTGCTCCGTTTAAAGAAGACATATGGGAAGTCTATAAAGAGTTTACAGCAAGACAAATCAAAATCCTGTTCGAGACTAATTTTGATAGATGCAGAGAAAACCCTTTATCTATTTATCAGGCGGGAAATGCCGCATGGACTGACCTGGCTGCCTCAACACGGGTGAAAGACAAGAACGCCGCGGGTTGTTGCGTCACAATTTTGAGATGGACAAATGCGCCGTGATAATAACGACAACAAAGGCGCATCTGTTCAACTCACCAGTACGACACAAATGTCCACTGCGCACTAGTCATAAATCCGTTTTACTCACGTCTCAATGGCGATGAAGACTGCGATGAAGATTTTAATGATAGCTAGTCAGGATGGCGGCTGTCCATCGCAACACACTTCCATGGTTCAAATCCCTCCGTTACGGTTGTGCTTTGCCTTGATACAAAGCTCGGGATAAGCTCGGTTTTAAGTTAGGGTTCAGTCATTCGGCGTTGAAACGCAGCCTCAGTGTTGAGGCGAGATGCTACGACGGCAGTGCTTCCACGATGATGACCAACATTGTGATAACGACGCAGCCGATCTGAAGTATTAAATGTTTTATTTATTTTAGTTTTTTGTTTTGTTTTAATGTTGAACTGATAAGATCATCAACAGAGAGCAAGCGTTGTTCGGTTGAAAAAAACGCCCATAAAAGTGTCGAGAAACATAAAAATGGAGACGGAAATTGATCCTAATTTATCTATGCCGCGCAGCAGTATTTTAAACAATGAGGACACAAGTATGCTTCACGGATGAGATGAATAATGGCAAGTGATCGAAGACGCTATTTAATTTCCCTTTCCTTTCTCATCGAAATAACAATAAAATAATTTATAAATATTAAATTCCTAGACCATGGATAATGTACGGTATGCAATTGAGTTACGGTACCTGGAACTTGGCAAAGTCCCGCAGTTCATTGGAACGGTAGTTGATGCGATTAGGAACGACAGCGTTGGTATCGATTTATTACTAAAGCATGAAAAGAGGCAAAATCAGCATTCTTATCAAATGTCAACTGTTTATATCTAGACTGAAACATATCCCAAAAATTCCAGAGGCAATGCAAATTGATAATTTTTCGCGGAAAATGCTGAGAAGATGGGATTTTTGCCGTGGAGATTTGCGCCAAAATAGCCTAATTATTTCCCGCCGTATTTTTATAGGCAAAGTGATAAATTATTTTATTTAAATCTCTCACGTCGACCACGGAAACCAGAAGATGAGGAAGGAGACGGCGAGACGGGACCGGCGTAGAGGATCACCTGAATTTTTTTCCTTTTCACTTTCAGCCCATGAGAAATATTCAACCCGCGTGGCTTACGCATCATAAAAACTATTATTTCAAACAGTCGGTTAAAGGAAAAATTCGTTGATGCTTATGTTTCACAAACTATACAAATATGGTGAATTGGGTAATCGTCGATTCCGACATCGCAGAGCGAGTCATGTAGATAAATAATTTTGTTCCGTAGATAAATAGATGTAAGATGCTGATGACGCGAATTGAATCGCGTTCGCATCCTTCCTTTTCGCATATACCGATTATTAATAATAATTATTAGGTTGTGTAGAAAGTCTTGCTAGTTTTTTTATAAAGGCATCTGTCTTTATTTAGAGAAGCGGCACAGTTTGATTGTATGTGGTTATGTATAGTAGGCAGGCATGCCATTCTGACACAAATCATTTCGGACTGCACGCTTCTTCCTTCTGGAGTTATGACAAACCAGAAGATTTCGACCACTCCGCAGCTCCTCAACTTCGGATTTCCCAATTTTTCCCGTACTTTCAACCAAAGCATATTGGCTTACTAGTGGGTTTTATTAAGAGTGAGAACTGTCCTCGCCATATTCTAGAAGGGCTTTTGATGCTAGGCTATGTTTGCGAAGTTCTGACGGCAAAGGTAAAAGCAGTAAAACTGGTGATACTTTTTGAAATAAATGTACAGTTTCGCGGAAAGTAAACGATTTCAAACGGAATGGGCGCAGGTTATCTTACTCTTGTACTGTCCATAACCAATAATAATTATGAAAGGTGATACGTGTGAACACAAATAAAAATAAAAATACATTTTTCGTGTAAACTGGTAATTTGCTACTCGGGACCATTTTTGATTTTTTTGAAAATGCATTCCTTATATCCTTTAACACGAAGTGGTCGTATATCTTGGTAGCTAATTATAATAATGGAGACGAGTACTACATATAACGCATACGTGTTCCTTGAACCGGGTTCAATAGGAAAAGCACGAAAAAAGATATGCAAGAATTCGCCATTTTTTAAAAATAGGGAAACATTCTTACCGATGCTACCTGAATAAGGAATTTTGAGCTATAATGGTATTTGGATATATAATCTATTGGTAACGCTAAAGTTATATTCGAAAGATGATTAAACAGATCGATGTAGCATTTAAAAACGAGCTGTCAGTCTTTCTCGGATGAAAAGGCGTTTTTTTTACTTTTTTCAAACACAATTTCCCTGGAAAACCCTGTGGGCCTGGAGGTCTCTCGCTGGGGCCTGGTATTGTTCATAGCACGGCTCATGCATTATCACAATTTGTTTGGACCGTAAAATTCGCAACATGAAAATTTAGTTAGAGAAATTATCAATGGTCTTCACTGCAAGCATGGACTTTGATAGCCTACTGCTTGCTGTGTTGCAGGCATGGAGCAGCTAAGCTAAGCATACATATTGGCCAAAGCTAGCCAACAACTATGCACCACACAATTACTGTCTAGCGTTTACTTTGATTTTTATGTTTCGCAATGACAAAAATCAGCAAGACTTTCTACACAACCTAATACCTTCCTCCTGCCCATGATTCATGTCATGTTCCAGCAACCAATGTCCTGAAATTTTATCTTTTGATATTTTGCTGTTTTTCTTTCTTCATTTCTATATGTATTTCACACCTGCTATGAATTGACGGACATTATGTGTGTATAATATCCCCTTTGATATCGTCTATACTTAAATTACCCGACAAACCAACTCATTTGCGCCACAAACCAACTCATTTACGAATTTTGGGTCTCTAAAGACGACCGCTAAAGTTGCATTGATTCCCGCATGGTCAGTGACCTCAAGAATTCTTAATTCTTGATTTCTTGACTTTAAAAAATTCTTGAACACCCCTGATGGTCGGACAATCAAAATGTGCATTTAAATATCTCCCTGTCTATTTTCGTATACAACCATAATGATGAAATGTCTTTCGCGTGCCTTCGCCCGTTGGATACTGTTCAATTGGGGGAAATGGGGAGTAATTGAGTGTCAATGAGGACTGGGAAGTAGGGTGTTGAGCAAATGAAAAATCTGTGAAAAGGGCCTTCGCCACAGGCAGGCGCACAGTACAGCCCGTAGGGTATCTGCTATTGAGAATTTTAAGTCATGAACTTCGACGATGTGACTATGGCGAAGGCGATATTTTTCACCAACAGTCAATATTTTTCTTGCTAGAGCACAAAACAATAAACTCATCAGCATTGATAGGGCGGAAGGAGTAATAGGATATATTTTACGCTTAGTTACTTTATATCGCAAGGACAACGTGGATTTATTGTTGAGATACGCATTCGAAATGTATAAGATGGCCGTGAAAATCATTCGTAAATATGGACAAATACGCGCCTTTGAGAATTCTCAAAATCGTGCGATTTGTTGAAATATGTGGCTGTGTATGGTTGAAGACAATTCTGCCATCCATGCGGAGGTACATTTATTATAATAAAACTGACAAAAAAACTAAGTCGTGCGCAAAGTTGAATATCCAGAATTTTTTACATTTCTTTATGAAATTCACGTGTATGATCGTTGATAGCGTTCCAAACGAGAAAGAAAACCTGTATGACGTTGAGGCATCCGAGTAGATGGAGAAGACATCGAGGAAGGCCTTAATGTAGGGTAAATGCGAGTCTTTAACACTCGCTCTTGGAGACATTGGAGAGGGTCCTGGTGGTGGCGCCGTCGATTTGAACAAGAGTCTAAACTATATGGTGGTGATGTTAGGGATTTAGACAGCCTCACTCCACTGTCCTTCTCTTGAACTATTTCCTTATGTTGGAGATGAACGATCGACAGCAGTGCCGTGGACAATGGCGCCATCATTGTGAATTTAACAGATGCGCCATTGTTGTCGTCATTTTAACGACACAGTGGAAACGACAGAATGAGAAAAGGATATTGCAATTTATTGAAAGACCGAGTATCAAGGACCTATTAGTGAGATAAAGTTCTCAAATATTAATGAGGACAATGAAACACACATTTTAGTCGAAAGACTTTAGAAATTGTGAGCGCTCATAGGATTGTCAGAGCATCCACCTTTTTCGTTTAGAGAAGATTGGGAAGATCTCAAAGAATAAATCTGTGAATATTGACAGACTGATTTGTGATTTGCGAACCCATAGATTCAAACAGTCGCCTGGTGAGAGAATTTTATGTTGTGTGATAACAGGTTGAATCTGTGGGTTCTTTAATTACAGATCATTTTTACGTGTGATTGTTTGTTCTCCAGCAACAGACAGTACAAATGTGACAGAGTCAATAATTGTCGAATCGAATTGATTATAAGATAAATAGTCGGTTGACGGCATTTACGTTATCCATGTGATATAACCAAATGCATTTTTGCTGTGATTTAATCTAAAAGGAGATTTTCAATATTATTGAAGCGGTGTAAATGTTCACTATATATTGCCAGTGAGAAACATAATTGAAAAATTCATCTACTTACAGGGTTTGACACTCCTCCAGGCGCTGGTCTTAATTCCGTTTAACCGAATTTAAAAATTCATCTTTTGGATAATTTGGAGAATCTATTAACTTGACCTGAGCTCAACATTCCTAAAGAGGAACCAATCTGCAGAATACTATTCCCAGAGTTCACTTATCCTACCGTAGGACAGTGTATACCGTACCTTCTGGCATCACTCCTACATCAGGTCGAAGAAATGAACTACTGACTAAATATAATCTGACATTCAGTCATGTTCTGATCAGTGGACCTACACTCCACCATCTTCCTTCTCTTCCCTTATATGGAAGACTTCGTATTTCTTCATGTTTGACTGTGTACATACTACTCTATGGTGAGTATCCGTTTTTTCTGTAGTTTTCCAACTTAAAAAATATTAGCTGATTTTTGTGCTCAAGTGATTCAGAAGGAATTCGCAAATACTGTATCTCTGGGAAATATTGATGGCAGTTATTTTGAAATTGGTTATGTTTCAAGCTTGTTAGCTTGGTATGGAAGAATAGATATATTCTTTTGAAATGTTGGAACGCTGAACTACCAAAGCGAATTTCAGTTTATTCCACATATCACAGTAAAAAAATCAGGTAGCAATGATTCGCGTAGTAAGGAGAGACGCCGCGACTCTACTACCACTCATTCAACAACATATTTTGCCCGGTAAGCATATATTGTTCGAATTATCCATTTCATTGTTTGCATTCAGGCACAACAGTCGTTAGCGACGGATGGGCAGCATACAATGGAATTTCGTCAGCAGTTCGCCCACAGATGGGTTAACCACGAACTTAGATTTTGTGAACCCAGCTGACCCTGCAGTTTACACTCAAGGAATTGAAGCCACCTGGAGAGCAGTGATGACGAGTTGCCGTACATCTTAGTGGCTATCTTTTCAAGTACATGTGGAGAAGGTGGAATAGTGATGACAAACTCGTATAATGTATGAGCTAAATTTTTGCCGTTGCGAGCCTGCCGCCAATTCCTGTGCTAATGAGTGTCCCTACTGGAACTTTCGGATCGGATGGCATGACTCGCCATTACATAATTGATTTTTAATTGACTCATTCATTCTCGTTTTAATATGTTTTACCGTATAAACAACTAAGAGCAACTCATTCAATCTTTCATCTTGGAGGAATCTCATGATCCTGTGGCTGAACATGAATTGTTGACAAAAGCATACTGGGAAAATTCTTGAGTAGCACGAATTGCAAGGCCAACAAGACCAGTGTGTTTCAGATTGTAGATAAAGAATGTGGCGATCGCCCATTGCAGTATATTCCGCACAAAATGAAAAAAAAATTATTATACGACAGTTCAGTAGTCAACCTTCTCTCTCTCAATAAGGGGATTTTCGGTTTGAAACATTTTCATGATATTTTAACAATTTTACGAGAAAATACAAGACCAAAGTCCATCCATGCTTCGTGCTTTCTATTATCTGTTATCTTCATATTCACACAACCAGGCTTGGCCAAGTTGGCGACGAAAGCGATCCCTGCCCCCCCCCCACAATCGCGTCCCCCAAATCAAAGGGCTCCTGCACCGCGAAGTGCTCGAAAGCCTTCCTTCCCCTTTCGCTACTGACTCATTCATTCATTTTTGTGCTCATTCATTTACCTTCACTCTCTCGTCAGTCGGCCAGTGCCGCCGCTTGGTAGATCAATTTCGGGGCAGAAATAGGTGTACTTTTGTGATTGGCTCAAAGGACATTGTTGCGTTGACGCTCAAGTGACGTCGGCAACATGACCGCACGTGGCTAAGACGAATGTCCAGATTATGGTTGCCAGTTTGGCTACTTTATTGACTATGTTGTTTCAAAGTTACTAGATATTAGAAGTTATACCCCCTGTGAAACATCACTGATAAAGTAGTCAAACTGCCAACCTTAATGGTCATGGAGCGAGACTAAAACAACATTTATTTACATGACTGACAACTGAGAGTGACGCACGAATCGTCACAAAAACAAATGAAAAACAGTCGTGATCTAATCAAATCAAGCAAACCATACGAAAGTGTCCAGGTCCCACAACAAACGGAAACAGTATCTCAAAAACAAGAATCGCATTATAGGATACTGTAAAATCGTGCAAAACTAATTTATTAACACACTTTATACTTATTACTTCTTATATTTCGCACTTATTTCGATAAGCTGGTGCGGATCGAATTATGTGAAAGTGCACGTGGTCGTTTATGAGTGCTGCTTTCTTGGGTGAATGCCTGAAAGAAGTCTTAGATTAAGTTTTCGAAATGATAACTCCACTTGGTTTCCACGACAGTTTGATTCGTTTCTATTTCTTCTGATTCCCTCGGAACGGTTATCTATCGCATGAGGGAGACAACCGCTCGTCCGAGAACAGACGAATTATTAAGAAATGCACTTTCACGAACAAAATTGCCGTTTTAGACAATAAACCACACCTGAACTACTGTAGTTGATTGGCGGAGAATGAATCGCCTGTACTCATCCGTATATATAATAATGACCATGGGGTTAAAGATCGGGAATAGTGGAAGAAGCAATAAAGTCAGCTGGAAACTATCGATATTTACGAACAAAAAACGGCCAAACTGCTCCTGTCAATATTGGCAGATTTTGGAGCAGTTTTGGCAGCTATTTTTCATATGAAACGAATGTACAGAATGGAAGTCTTGTACCCTGGCGAATTCTTCGTGGTCGCTTCTTGTTAGAAAACATGTGACCTGTGTTAGTGATGGGCCGTACATAGTAACGATAGGAACGATGGCCTTAACTGATGAATTGGACAGACAAATTGTGTTTTGGGTGTTTGGGTGAAACACAAGAACATCTTCGTCACTGGAGCCAAATGGATTGAAAATAAATCAATATCGACATTATCACGGAGGAAAGGTCCGTGCCTCATCTCTGTTTCGCCCCAATTACCTGTGCTATGAGCAACTTCAATGCCTTTGTGTGCATGATTCTGGCAGTTTCGCTTGTTACACCAGAAGCCACTGCCTTATGGATTTTGATGCCACAGAATATCTGATATTGAGAAAAGTACTCGATTAGAACGCATTTGGCCAACTTCACCATTATTCCGATAGCAGTACATTCATGTAAAGCAACGAAAAACATACTTCCAGCCGCTATGAACACATTCGCGTACTGTAAAAATCATATAAATGATGTGATGATGAAATTCAGTCATTTCGTTTCAATTTGTTACATTTGTGACACTGGCTATTCGGAGCTACAGTAGAATAAAACCTCAAAATCGGAGCCTGCGAAGTAGACAGTCCTGAAATCAATGTCGTACGAGCTATTCTTCATTATGTTCTGCAGTTTCATTCGACAAAGTGTACACTCCGGGATAACTCCGTTGTCTATTACCAGGTTAATCTCAAGGAGTATTATCTGAATATGATCATCACTATCGGTTTCAGGCATGCGCTCGCACTGTAAGTGCGAAGAAAATTATGAAGAGCTTCTTCTTATCTTCAAAAGCAACGGCGATGTTCGGACTGCAATTATTCAAACAGTAATAAGCAAAATAAAATTGTGTAACCGGCATAGCAAGGAGTATCTGTAGAGAAAGCTCATGGAGACGATTAACATGGAAACGAAGAAAGATGTGAACCAGAGATGAAACGTCATCTGCAGATTTTATCCATTTCGTTTACCAAAATAGTATTCATGCATTCATCAATCGATAATTGTCCCGAAATGGCGAAGCAGGGAAGAAATAAATAGCTCCGTTGGCTGTGTGTCCAATCTGCAGCAACTTATCAAGGATGCAATCACATGCAACTCAGATTTCTCTGCGCTCTCTTGTAATGCAGTGCTCTCTCACTGCTGTCTAACCGGCAATATACCCACAGTTTGGCCTCACGTTATCACATACCGGCATGGTGACAGTGAAGAGAATTGCTTCCAGAGTATCATGGAATACTGACATGTAGGTGAACATCCTGATTATCATCCACGTTTTTTTCAATGAACCGACCAATTGTGGTTGACAGCTTGATCAATTTTTCTCAAAATGTTCAATGCTGTTTCTTATTTGAAGATAAATCTTCTATGAAGCATAACCCATAAAGTAATAATTCTGCCAACTCTACAATCTATTCTGACCTGTACGTGCCAAATTTATGTGCCCTCTTCGTGAGAGTGTAGATGAGAATTCCGTTGACGATTAAATCAACAACCATACACGTGAAACAATAAAGAACGTAAAATTGATGGAATGTCACCATTCTATTACTGAATGTTCGAAGAAAAGATGCTTCGGAGTGTCTCCGTTACATGTTTCTGGTTGGGAGGATCAGCTCATTCGTGCGTAAGAATACCGTCACGGAGCATGTAGGTATTAGGTGTAACTATTAGGAAAAAATATTTGTTATGGGGTTTCCTACCCACGGTCACTGTAGCAGGCGAAAACATTGCTGCATATGTTGTAGGGATGGCGGTTTGTATTTGTATTCGGTTATGATTCACCGATCATATATCTCGAAAATTGTAGCTGTCGTGAAAAACAACCGACATCGCATAATAGCTGCCGTCCTTAATACATCATGAATATTCTTAATTTTGTTCTACCTGGCATTTGAAAAATTTCGTCATTTTGAACTATTTGAAAGCACTAGGAACATAAACCTGACCACAAGAATACAAAAGAGGAATCACCCTACAAAATGCTGTTCCCAGAAATCACTCAATCTACCGTAATACTGTTTGAATCCTACCCTATGGCACAACCCCAACGAGAGGTCTCAGAAACGTACGACTTATTAAAAATGGTCATTCAGTCATGTACTGATCAGTGGACATACACTCCACCTCTTCCTTCTCTTCCCCTATATGGAAGAACCTCTCGATACTTCATATTTCTTCATCTTTGACTATGGATCTACTACTCTATGGTGAGACACTGCTTTTACTGTCATTTTCTACCTTCAAAAATAACCATCGGTTAAATAGCAGGAGCCAAAGAGGTTTTATTCACATTGTTTCTAGCTTTGAAAAAGTGGAAGGCTATATTTTACTATAACTTTACGAGGTTGAAACAAAAATAAACATTCATCTGCTTTCAGGATCTAACGATGGCCGAGGGTCGGACCAAAAAGAAGAAATTCCAAGAGTAACACACACCCACGTCAGAAGAAAGCGAGATCGAATATTGCACGCACAAACAGCTATTCGATCTCTAGCTACCCCTCTACGACATAATTATTTATTGCACTGGACTGCAGCGCACTATGGTATTGACGTAATTCTGGAACGAATTATTGACGTATTCGAGTGCTTTGCTGATATTTGTACACAATGGATGCAAATATCCGAAGTGACCATTTGTACCTTGTGATTGTAATAAGATAAATATGTTATGGTAATCGTTCTTTAAAGCAGTCGATGAGAAGTGAGGGAGCGGGGATGAATGAATAAACGTGGAGTATTGATTCCAGAGGAAACACCCCTTACTCATTCATTAAATTTCCATTGGGTGGGGCTTGTAGGGGAATATCTTATCGAACGAGCTGTCTTGAACAATTGGATGCGATTCACTTGGCTCGCCCACTTGTCATCCTACATGTACTCGACTCCTTCTCCGTACAATGACTTCTCACCACAGTACACGCAGATCGGCACGGACTTTCCTTACTCCACTCCCTCAACTAGGTATTATTGTGGAAAACTAACTTGCTATACCGGGTACACACATCCCATCTGGCTGACAACTGTGCGCTCTCAATTTTGCGTGCGCTTTCGTCGTTTCTCTGACCATTAGCCATGATTTTGAATATGTATCACACTCAACATATAGAGGCGGACTTTCAACTCCGTTTACCACAATACTACTTGCTATTCAGTTCTGATAATGATGGCGTATCTGCCCATTTCGCCAGTAAAATGTCCATGGCACTTGTCTTTCAGCTATTTCAACATTTGCTTGAATATTCTCTCGTTTCCTTTCTGATGCGAGTGATAACTCTTGCTACAGACAATATACAGCGATGGCGGACGATCCATTCGATAGCTGGCTTTCTTCTCTATTTTCGGTGGGTTTGCAGGCTTGGAATCCCCTCTTAGGCTGTGATATCGATAGGGGTCATGAGGGCGAAGTAAAACCATGTCAGCGCAGCGCTATGAACTGCGCGCAATTTTGGGGAAAAGATCACATTCGCACTTTAACTATGGAGTTGAAATGTTATTTATTTCAGAACATATCAAATTGGTTTGTCACAATAATACTGATTCTCATCGCCGTCGTTTGCGTCCTCGCCGTCTGTTGCTTCCGCGTCATCTTAGTAGTTTTTGGGCGCAGAAAATGTGAGTGAAAGAAATAGGCAATGGACATTGGCGCCGTAATGGTGATGTTGACACTCGAGACGTCGTGAGACGAAGGAGGCACTGTTCACTCCGCCATTATGGCGCAACCATACATGGCGCTCTTGTCTTGCATGCTACTGTCACTCGTCAATTTCACAGTTTCAGTGGCAGTTCTTATGTGAAATTTATTTATTCAGACGCCTCACAGCGAGCGGGAGCGTACAGTGGGCCGCCAACAGTATGCGTTATTTGAAAATAATTTTATTAAACTTCATAATGATTAGTCAAAAATATTGTTTGATCAGAGTATGGCAAATAACGTGCGTAGTTGGTAAGAGACAATGTATTGTTCAGAATCCTGGATGCACACCACCCCCGTACTACTCTCCTGAGATCGGTGTCCCTCCTCCCGCAGCCTACTGCAACGCTGTCGGAAGTCCACCAAACCAGATTATCGACGTGGGGTTTGCTGCCTGTTATCGATTAGTTTTTGGCCATTTATTAGTATCGATTAGTTGCAAATTAGGTAGTCTATCGCTTCAATTTCAGCCACCGACATACGATGAAGCCACGGCCACCCGTTCAGAAACTCCTTTTTCATCTCAGTTCAAGTGTTGATCTATCTGTGACTCATCGACTTGTCTCTTTCATTTGATAAATAACCTCGCCGCGGAGATTATACGAATTATAACTGAACTAAAGTCACTGATAGCGACACATTTGTATTGAGAAATGAGCGTTCTGTTCTATTCTTAATCGAGTGATTCTGAGCTATTCAACAACGCACTTTCAGAATTTTTCACCCAGAACCTTCCCCTGCGGATTCTTTATTTAATTCAATCGAAATATTAGGATAATGCGCGAAAACTGAATACTGTAGTCACTTCCATGCAGCCGTGTACCCATTGAAGTACATCTCGCGTTCGTCCGATGCACCAAATGTCAACTGTCTCCCCGATGAGTTCACCACTGCTGCAAACGTGCAACTTCTGCTCCAATTTCTTATAAGTGAAGAACTTATCGATCCTGTGACCCCTCCTTTAGAGGTCGAAGACCCGTTTGAGAGCCTGATTCTCTTCAGGAACTCCTTCTTCAGCGTTGGATGCATAAGCAAGGGAATGAGCATTAGAACGATGTCCTGAAGTGATAGTATGGTCGGCGGATTGACTACTTATTGGGTTATGTGTCACATAGGGTATATCTTCAAAAATTTAGTAGACTTGAGACATAACCCAAAAGTAGTCAAACTACCAATCATAATGTTGATACAGCTACGGTTAAACATAGTTTTTAATCTGCGTTCTTGTTCTCGATCGTTAGATAAGTTCAATGTGCATACATGTTATGGAACCAGTTTGACTACTGGGATATGTTTCATAGAGATGCCTTCGCACTTATATTTGCCTTTGAAACATCCATTCGCTCACTAACCCGCGGAGCTGTCGTGAGGTAGATTAGAGTGTAAATGAGTGTGTTTTCACGCGGGAAGATCGGCTTCAAGAAAGCGAAGTACACAGTAAATGATGCCAGGAAGGCTGCTAGTGTCAGGGACTGAAACGAATTGTGCTGACCAGAGCTGCCCGGGATAATTTCGGGAAATGACTTTTATTTTCTACAACTCTTAACATCTCGTCCAGAAAGTATTTTTAGAAGATGCATCTGATCAAGGCGGTTCGTTTTACACCCCATTAGATTAATGTAGTTTGATTCCGAAGAAAGTTATGAAATTTTTAGCAGAAAATTTTCCCGAAAATTTCCCGAGCAGCTCTGGTGCTGACATCGGGATCAGGACTTGTGCGCCAGAATTTTTACTCACATGTCATATCTGTTTCAGTTTTCATTTTCATGGTTCGCAGCCAAAAAGGAAAGTTGCTCAACTCGTCGAAACAAGTAACAGTTGTTAGCGAATCACGAAAATGAAAACTGAACGAATTATCGCTAAAGATCCTGTACGCAAATGGAATCCTATATAATTGTCAAATATAGGACCTGAAACGGGATGAGTATTCGAAGGAAGCGAGCAGTGAGCACCATTTCATTCATTTTAAGTCTGAAAACTGACATTTAAAGAGGCCGAAGTCCACAATTGAATACAACGGTCAATCTCTTCACACAAAACTAACTCTCAAAACCACTCTTAAAACTGTTTCTGGGGGATTTTGACAGTTATTCTTTGTGTGTGCTTTATTCAAATTTTACGTACCTTTTTCTGACTCCCTCCTGTCCCGTTTGCTCAAATCGTTCTTGCATTACTTTCATATTCAATCGCGGAGTGATTTTGGACAATACTATTGTCATCTGAAGACATGTGTGTACTTTTTGTCGACAATTTTAGGATGTCTAAATCCGTAGTAAAGTTCACTTCTAATTCGTCTAATCCCCACGGAGCGGTTGTATATCGAACGTAAATGACACTCTCTCCGAGGGTATCAGACGAATGAAAAAGGCCATTTACTTCCTATTTGGAATCCCTAGTGAATAACGAACCCCAATGGCAATAATGCAGAAACCGCAATTTATTGCAATAACAGCGTTCTTGGAGATTATTGCTGAAAAGTTATTCATCAGAAAATATAAAAACACAAACAACAACTCCAAGACTTACAGGAAGCTCTAAGCGTAGCCGATGTGCCTCCGACAACGAACTGAAGTGCTACGTTAACCTCATAAATCCAATTTAAACGCCGTGATATATCCGGATTAAAGACAAGCGCGCCATGTATCATGTATCCTAACTGAACTGTTGCTTTAGTCTATATATCTCTCAGTTGAAACATATTCCGCAACGACGAAATATCACATAAAAATAAGAGACCAGGCTGGCATCCAAGTGTGAGACGCGTACTAGGAATAACAGTTCAAATAGGATGCATAATACATTTATGCAGTAATGAAGAATGCACAAATATCCACAACGCTCGTGTCTTCCAACCTCCCCCCCCATATCCAATCATACCTCGAGTAGGATAAGTACAAGTGCAGTGAGAGGGAAGGAACTGCCCTTGGGATTCCTGTGTCTTGTGAATGATGCAATGAATCGCTCACATTGTAGGGTCACAAGTCCAAAAGCGAGCATTGCCCATGCTGCGAATATAAGCCATTTAGTCATGAAGTTGATAGTTGAGGTATAGCATGTTCAACGACCTATACTTACCGATGGACCTGATAAAGTCCAGTACTGGATGAGTATAGATGCGGCCGGAAAAGTTGAAAATCTGAATACATTAGAGTTCATTCCGCATTGGGGAGTGGTCGTCTCTCAATTCATCATAGACAACCGCTCCCCAATGCGGAATGACGACAACGATGAAAAGTACGATCGATAAGGAAATTATATTCAACATAAATTCTTCATGAAAGCAGATCAATTTTGGTTTTGCAATACTGTTAAGTAGAATCTTTAAAGAAATATGACGTACATGTTCTCCCCGCATGATGAGAACTACAATGTTGCCTAGAGCCGTCTTTATGAGCATTATTCGAATGTTGATTTGGAGGATCTGAAGGGAATTCGACTTTGATGTCAGGAGAAGAAAAAATAAAGAAATAAAGTGCAACTTTTCGTTTCTACGCATTTATTGTCTCCCAACCAACATAGACAACAGGTCGTTACTTTAAAAAAACTATCTCTAGCCAGTCGAGTGTAGAGATCACCCTCGTTTTCAGTAGAATATCAGAGAAGATGCAAAAGAGTAGAATGGCAGCGATAGACACGAAGATCTGAAGGAAGATTGCTGCATGTTCATATTATTATGAATCCTATCTGAATTGTTATTCCTAGTACACGTCTCACACCTGGATTCCACCCTGGTCTCTCACTTTTACGTGCTATTTCATCGTTGATTGCTATGTTTCAACTTTGTGATAAATACACTAGCGTAACAGTTCAGTTAGGATGCCTAATACGGTATTCAAAAGTCAACATGACACTTATTGTTAGATAATGTCATTTAGGAACGCGACATATTCGAGATAAGCAGAGAAAAGTTCTAAAATGCTCCTAACAATAAAGGTCATCTTGCTCTTCAAAACGAACCTCGATCAGTCTCAGGAACATGTTGATTTCTAGACAGCACGCTTTAACGCCGTTCCAATTTGGAAACCACGAGGATAACAAGGAATCGTCGCTCATTATATAACTGCAATATGGGGTATAATGTACGATTGGCAGTTTCATTAAGTTATTGGGTTATGTTTCAATGCGACAATATATTCAAAGATATTCAAACTCCCTGTGAAACTCAACCCATAAAGTAGTCAAACTGTTAACCCTGTTAAAAATACGACTTGATTTTGCCACCCCAATGACCGTAAAAACGCGATGTTTTGCAACACCGAAGAACAAATTTCAAATATTATAACAGCTTAAAGAACTTGAGAAAGACAACGATGATGGTAATCTCTCTTGATGTACTAGGGAAAGGAATGCAAGCGGAAGTGATTTTTCTAGGGTGTCGCATGTGGGAGTAAAGTGCACCATAGTTGTCTGTTCACTAAGGTGTCGCTCGTGGTGACTTTAGTGCATTCGTCGTGTCTCTATTCTCCGATGAGCGGTTGTCTATCGAATGCACAGACGTCAGCTCCTCGGAGAGTAGAGGCACGACGAATGAACTAAAGTCACCACGAGCTACACCCTACTGTTCACTCATTCCGACCGGTCTTCCTTGATGAGCGATAGAGAATGAGTCGCTGATGCGTACAGACAAACGAGATGCACTTTATTCCCATTTGCGACACCCTGCCTTTTTCTGTCGCCTACTTTAAAGCCGATAAAATGTCACGCCCGTCTGGGACAAAGTGCTTACACAAAGACGAATGGAAATAAGAGTAGAATGAAGTCTACTTCTATAAATCGTCGAAGACTTTGCACAATACATCGGCATTCCTGGAATATATAGCCAAGTCTGCTCATTTTGTTTCCTTGGTCACCACGTAGTACACGCAATAGGAAATTGTCACATTTTTGTATTTGCATTGCATTCAATGCGTCTTATGTATTTAACATCGGGTACAAATCGAAAATGTATTGAGGCTGTAGGGAAGAATATACCTCATCCGAGTCGCTTGACTCTCACACAAATCTAAATTAGTAATCTTATAAATAACGCTAATAATGCAAGGGTAACCGTTCGAATGAGGTTCTAGGTGGAAATTAATTCAAAATGAAGAAGATATAGAGATTGTGGAATGTGCTCAGAATGTTCCGGAAATAGAGAGAAATGGATAACGATGCAGGTCTTCAAACGCCACAGATAACAAAAGAATCAGAATGCATTTAGTAGGCGTTTTTCGTTCGGTTAGAGCAGTCACGGTAATGTTTCACCATTTGTGCGAGGAGAATGCAATAATCATGAAAGTTCACTACCACACATTGTAAATAGTTGGTTTCACCAAGTTCTTGAAATTGCAGGCTAAGGTATGGAATGGAACGGGATGGAAGTTAAAGCTATGCTGTTGTGTGTGGCTATGCTGTTGTAGGCGTGGATATGAAAATAAAAAAGCATCAAAACAAGATCACAAGAATATTCCACACTTGTTAGGTTTCGCCAAGTAGACAATATTCTAACTAAAAGTGTATTCTAACTAAAAGTGTCCAAAATGTGTAGTTTGCTCTTGTCCACAGGCATGGTCGCTTTATTCTGCACAGTTTGGTGTGTGAGGCTCAAAGCCTGTGCAGAATAAGGCGACCATGCATGTGAGACTGTTGCAAACTATCGTTATGCCATAGACGAAGGGAGGAACGACCGTAGGCGGAGGCATAACATGCAAATAAGCTATCTAAATTTATACACGAGGTTGGAACGGGATGGAAGTTAAATTGTTAAAATTTTAAGAAGATGTGTGAGGAAGTGCTCTCGATATCATGGTTATTTAAGCAGTTATAGATACAAAAACATTCATTTGGTATAATTGGAAAGGGGATCACAACACTTCCGCACACAATGAAAAAATACGCTTGCGCGTAAGACACGCGTAAGACACTATTTTCACCATGAATCGTCGTTGAATGGTGATAACGTAGATATGTTTCAGCGTGCAGTCAAGGACACGAATTTTAACGTTGAACAATGCATAGTCGTTGTACATCGCCAAGAAACAACCAAAAATCAATCAGCGGCAAATTTACACATTTATTAAATATTCAGGGTACCGTGTCCACAAACCTACCGTAACCGCTTCAAATACCATAATCCTTTTCAGGGCCCTCGAAATCGTCTCGGCGTCCATGTTCGCGGGAATGGGAGCCATGGTCACTCCTTATGTTGCACAGGTGAACCGTTTTCGCATCTGACCACTGATTTTCATCGGGCGCCAATGAAAAAAGGCAGAGACCAGGTTGTTTCTTTATGTTTCACCTCTGCATTATTCCTTGGCGCCCTACGAAAATCAGTTGTCACGTACAGTCTGACGATGAAAAGTAATGAATATAAGATAACGACGGCAACTACTGAAGCAACTTGATTTGCGCTCAAAGGGGTCAAACACCTAGTCGTATATCGTCTTTCTGATTGAAAAGGAAATCATGAAATTACACGAAATTACATTGTGCGGAAGTATCGTGATAATGAAAAAGATTGTAGAGAGAGAATGTGTTCTGAATCTCATGGCCAAAACCGTAGAGACAATGCCCAGAAAGAAAGTAGGAGATATTAGGTTGAATCATAAGTAATGATCCCTTCTTTTTCACATCGATTATCTTCGTCCAACCTCATATTAGCCACTGCCATAATTATCATAGACTCGCAACACAAGCCCTCATTAGCTGCCACCATCACCCGCCTCTTTCGCAATGACGCACCGCGGCGCGATTTTTCGCAGTTGGCCTATTTTCGCGCACTTTCACCTCTTCGGAACGTTTCGACTCGCCCTGGCTCGGGCAAAAAAGCTACCTCGAAGATCTCAACGGTAAATTGAAGCCAGCCAGACGATCGATAACACTGATTTTTCTCTTCGCCCATTTGTCAATATTCGCGGAGTAGTGGAAAAAACCGAAAACTTTTCTGCGTGCAGCTAGGACCTCGTGCTTCTCCCAGTTGGCGGGTAATAGTAGGAGTATTAAAACTTTGTTTGGGGAGCCCGGAAAAATCAAAACAGGGTATGTTATTAATGTTTTTGTCAAAAAAATCATACCGGTATCCCCCAAAAACAACATTTTTGAATACTGCGGCCGTATTTCAA
>JACMIF010000312.1:31714-44946 GCA_014805445.1 Diplogasteroides magnus | reverse complement strand
GTCGCTCTGTCGTTCGCTCTTTCTGTCTGTGCCTGTGTTCGTGCGTCAGAGCGTGCCATAGACAGACAGAGACAGACAGACAGACAGACAGACACTACAACACTCCAGTAAAGTAGTAATTCCTTTCTATTTGAGGAGATGCCCATTCTCTTTTCCTCACTCTTGGTGGTCGCGTATTCGTGTGTGGATCCGATTCATTTGGACAACTTGGACTGGGAAAGAGAGAATCCGTATCCATGCCCAGAGTTGTTATGGTTGGTCATAGACGTGCTTTTCCGTTTGAATGTTGGGGGGATGATGATGATTGTCTGTTCAGGATCTTATGGGATCTCACGTAACACGAATCGCAGTTGGGAGAATTCATTCACTTGCTGTGGTTGATGGTAAGAGATTGTATGATTTTAGCCTCTTTCCAAGTTGTCTTGATGTGCTAAATGTAGTTTCCTTCAGGTAGAGTCTTCACTTTTGGACTGAACAGCAATGGTCAATTGGGACAAGGAAACACAAGAAATCACATGACACCGAGGTAAAAATGAATGAAATGTGGAGCTTCACCTTGGTCAGTCGCATCTTCCGAATGTTATCAAACAAATTATTTTAACTCTTAAAGGGACGGTCCAGTCTAATCTGAAAGAACCCCCAACACCTGACTCCTGCACGGAATGCTGTGTTTTTCACCATAATGACATTGAACCGAGATTTAGAGCAATCATTTTTTCTTCGATGAAAATTAGTTTTCGTTCTAGATCTCGGTTCAACGTAATTATGGTGAAAAACACTCAATATGAAAGATGTTGGTCTCGATAAGTCCTACGACTTTGCCGTTGGCTGTAAATCGATAGAGTCAAAGGTGAAAGAGATAATAGCGCTACAGTGAACTGATCGAGGCGCTAATTGAATGCTCCTCTCCCTTCATCCTCTCCTTTGCCCTCCCCTACCCAATCGAGCAAGCATTCCGTGCAGGAGTCAGGTGTTGGGGTTCTTTCAGATTAGACTGGACCGTCCCTTTAAAACAATGACCCATTCCAAGTTTATTTTGATTATTGTAGTGACTAAAAGGATTTAGACCGATTGAAACTCTTGACTCTGTTCACTCGGTCTTCGCTGGATGGGATCAGTCATTCGTGCTCAGAACTACACAAAACGGGGTACGCAATTCACCTTCTAAACAATTCTAAGAAATTACTAGTTTAAACTCGGTTTTAGGTTCCGAAGACCATCATATCGCAGGGAACAACACGTTGTGTAAACAATCTTGCGATATTCCTTTTCCAACCTTTCCCCACTGCTCGCCGTTTACTGTCCTTTCCTTAATTTCTCCTTTGGTTGCTCCACTGTCGCTCTACCTGCTTTCCTCTATCTATTCAACCTATTGCTTCTTGGGAATAGCGTTTATATTTTAACACACCCATCAACATATCCATTTGTTAAACCCATAGTCTGTTTCAGGAAGTCAAATCTGGACCCAATGTGGAATTAGTGAGGCCTCGAGTTCTTACATGGGATGGACAGGAAGGAATGCCCAAGGATAAATTGGATCTCATCACGTATAACATATTAATTGATGTTTCATTCTAATTGAATGATTTGAGTAAGATTGAGTCAGTGTTCACTTCACTTTCCTGTCTCAATGGCTCATTCCTATTCAAAGATGATAAGAGGTACTGTACTCTTATCTTTCACCATAGTACATACATTCTTAGATATTGTATGGCATTGGAGAATCCATGTGTCAATCTGGACGATGCAATGGAATTCTTCAATTCACTCGCTGCTACTGGAGACTGTGAACAATACAATGAATTGGTCTCTTTATCCATTCCTTGTCTCATTCCTAATCATTACCGTATCTTCAGATGTTGGATTCTCTCGAAATTTCTCTTTTCGCTGGTGAAGTCGATCCACATAAATTCCTCAATGCAGAATGTGTCCGGGTGAGCATTTTGGTTGTCCGAGGTGCTATTTAACTATCTGAAAAGAGAATGATATTTGTGAGGACGAATCCATCATTTAGTGTCTTCTTATTCTTCCGTGGATGAATTCGTTCCTAGCTGTCAAAGCACCCGTGAGTTCATTTCACTATCAATGTTCTTTATTGCGATTGACTGTCAAAGTACCGAGTTGTTTGGAGTATTTCATATTGTTTTTAGCGAATGGTACTCATTGCAGGTAGTACAGTCTCTCCATAAACGACTCTGTCAGTACATATCAAGTCTGAACAAGAAACACATGGAACATATGAGTGAGTATTGATATGTTTGCATTTGATTCCTTTGTCTGTCAAGTTCATTGGTGGATATCGATTCCTGTTCGTCACTTCAAGAGAACTGTCGATGGATTCGTTGCTGCCCTTAAATGTTCGGTTGAAATTGACAAAAGAGATCCTGGCACGTGAGTGAGAAGTACCATACCTTTCTGTTAATATCATCCTTTTTTTTCAAAAAAGATAAAATTGCTCTAGAATTAACTTTTTTTATTGCACGGTAGACTTATCTAACTCTAAGTAAGTTTTTTTTGTAGCCAACATATTTCTGTACTCCTTAATCATTTGTCTATTGCAGATGGGAGCTAATCCTTTCTACACTGTCGCTTCTCTTCCAAGTCAATTATAAATCAGAGAAGATTCCATTGGAAAGCTTCTACGTTGATACTCTGGCAGATAAATTCGATCTGAAGATGGACTATGCCATGTGGGCAAATACACCACCGGTCAGAGATGTGCATTCTTATAATGGAATATGGCGAAAACAAGTCGTCTTTGAAAATTTGTTAAAGACCCCCTCTGGTGAATGATTTGATGAACTCTTAGCGCGACTTCGCCTGATTGATAACGCGATTATGATAAGAAGAAAATCAAACTTTTTCTTTGATCTTTGCCGATTTTCCATGATTTAGAAAAAATTTACCCCCGTTTATTTATATCTTAAAAGCCATTGCAATTTTAAGGAGTCAATGCGGGGTGAAGAAATGCAATTGGATGCCACTCAACGAAAAGAAAAGCTGAAAAACATTTGAATTCCCGCAAGTTGCCTGAGGGGGATTGACTGTTTCTTATGCTCTCCTGCCTTGTAGAAATTTTTAAAATCCATTTTCCTTTGGCAGATGCACACATTAGCACCACGCCGATCGAACTGCACTTACAGTTTATGAGAGTTGAACATTCACCAGAGGGGTCCTTTAAAGTATTATTAAATTTTGTCAGTCGGTATTTTAACTAATCAGCTATACTATTTTGAAAATGATTTTAAATCTTAATGAGTGTTCTTGCATGACTTACTTTTATTGCAGAATCAACTTGAACATGGACAGTTCTTCTGGTCCGCGTATCCTTTTGTGTTGAATGGAGTCGCCAAAGGAGAACTTCTACACATAGAAGCATTACTCCAACAACAAGTACAGTTTTGAGGGGATTGTAGTTGGAACGATCGATCTGGTCTTCTGCACCTAATGTCTTTCTTTTTGTAATGAAATGTTGATATTTGCTGTGTCAACTAGGGAAAGACTTATGGACTGGCTTTTGTCTGTGCACTCATTCGACCGGTCGTCTGTGATGAGCGAGAGAGAATGACTCGCCGGTGCGCACGGACGAAAAACGGTCCATAAGTCGTTCCCTAGTGTCAACTGTTGGCAGTTTGTAATGATGAAATCATTAAGGGTGCAACATTGAGCACGAATCAAGTGATACGAATGTTTGGAATGAGTCTCGTCCTTGGGGATCCATTCTATTCACTTGATGTTAGAAGAGACCATATCATACAGGTACAGGCATACCGAAGTAAATACTTTGATATCTTTGGCATTCTTCTCGATTTGTAAATGACAATTATCTCTCCTATTCCAGGACACTCTCAATTCTGTTCTGTCAGAGGATCCAGCCAAACTGCGTAAACAACTGAGGTTTTACTCGTCGTATTATTTGAAAATGTGCAACTTTTCATGTTGTAGAGTGACATTTCGTGGTGAAGAGGCAGAAGATCATGGAGGAGTGAGGAAAGAATACTTCATTATGCTATTCGAGAAGCTTCTACATCCTGAGTGAGCAATATTTGAGAAAAAAGAGATTGTGATGTTCCTGGTCTTATAATGTTTCCTTACTCAAATGATAATTCCATTGTTAGGTATGGAATGTTCGTGGAGAACGAAGAAACGCATCTCATCTGGTTCTCCGGTGTTGAAGTCAGTTTGCAATGGTTGACTACAGTAGTCCATTGTCTTGATTCAGGGAGACCTAGACTCGTTCAAAATGGTGGGAATGCTCTGTGGCCTCGCAGTATATAATGACGTTCTCGTTCCCTTCCCATTCCCTCTTCCTCTTTACAAGGTACTGTAGTTTTTTTGAATAGTCTACAGTAATCTTGTTCAGTTGATTCTTAAAAAGCCTCTAACATTGGATGATCTGGGTGAATTCTCTCCCACGGAGGCCAAGAGTCTTCGCTCACTCCTCGATTACGATGGAAACGATGTCGAGGATGTAAGCTTACTGTATCCTTTCAATAAGATAATATGGATTGGTGATATACATCTCCTGACAAATGACGATATCTTTCCAGGTGTTCATGCTCAACTTCACAATCACTCATTCCATCTTCGATCAGCCATATACAGTACCACTCAAGGATGGAGGAGCCGATGTATGGTAGCACGACTGTCAAAATGACTGATCTTCATTGTAGATTCCTGTGACGTCATCCAATCGATCAGAGTACGTCAATCTCTATGTCAAGGCGAAGATGGAATTGGGAATGGACGGACAGGTAGCACTTTAAATACATTGTTTTCGGTATTCATCAAAATGTTCTACTGTGCTCACATTCAATAATTGTGTTGAGGTTGAGAAGCAGATTGGAGCCTTTTGTGAAGGATTCCACTCGATTGTCACTTCTCGTATCATATCGCGATTCCAGGTTGAATTGAAGTTTGATATCCTAATGGAAGATGCACTTTCAGCCACGTGAACTGCAGGAACTCGTGGAGGGAAATGAGACCTTTGACTGGAGCAAGTTCAGAAAGGTGAGGGTTCTTAGTCTGTCATTGGGCATTCTTTTGTGACATGCACGATAATAATCCTGAAGCCTTGACTCTAGTATATTGTAGGTTACTGTAGATTATTAGACTCCACAGTAACCCTACTACTCTGTGCCCCTACCGAAATCCTACAGTATACTGTAGGATTACGGTATACTGTATACTACAGAAACTTACAATATATAATACTAGAGTGGAAAGTAAATAAAAATAGAAATGTTGGTTGTAGCGAGTACAATACAAGGGTGTGTACCATGCCCTCCATCCAGCCATCATTGCCTTCTGGGAGGCATTCTTTGAATTGACAACAGAAGAGAAGAAGGACTTCCTTCAGTTTCTCACTGGAAGCACAAGACTACCCGTATGCTTATTTTCACTCTTTCTTTCATATCTTCAATTCATTAGTATTATTGTTCTCTCAATTGGTCGATGTTCGATTCGATGTATGATTGAATGGGCCTGTGAATGTATCGATTGATTGTAGGCACGTGGAATGGATGGACTGGATGCCCACATTCAACCATGTGCATCCCATCTATTGCCTGTTGCACACACGTAAGTCGTCTCTATCACACACATCTATCATGTCTTCATGTTGTAGATGCTTCAATCTCCTTGACCTTCCTGATGTTCATGAGAAGACTGAAATGCTGAGAAGACTGAGAATCTCCATCTCTCAACCACGAGGATTCTCATTGGTGTGAGTATCAATTCACTATCCCATACCCTTTATTCCGCCTTTATCATGGGTGATTTTAGTTGTTAGAGTATTTGAATAGAGACATATTTGTAGTGTGATGATATACAATAAGGAGTAGTCCACCATGAATCTCTTTATGTATCGTGTGTTATCAGATTTGATTAGTTATCCTTTGTTAAATATTTGTGATTACAGTACATGTTGCCTTTGCTAGATTTGCTAGATGTTCATTATGTATTATTTCGGTATCAAACTTGTACACTACTTGTCAATACTTTTCTTTGTTTTGCTTTTGCAATGGGTCCCGATTCTCTTTTTACTCAAACTTTTTCCTTATTATCAATCTCTTTCCTGAGCAATTTTTCTGTGACATTTACAGTGATGATATATTACAATCAAAACAATATTAGGTGTTGTTCGTTCATTCACAGCCGAATTGCAACATTATAAATAAATGTTGATATGATATGTGTTTGTGTATGACACATCGGTTAGTCACCCGTTCAATATCTGCAAATATGCCTCATCCAATAACCATCTATCTAGCAGGATGAAGAAGAGGACAGATGATACGGAATTGTTATTGGAGGTTCGTAGTTTCATGATATTTTCAATTGTCCCTACTATTCATTTGACAAGTTGCCAATCTCTCAAGTAGACTGTATACTTTGAGATGGAAGAAGAAGGCAACAGATCTCGCAGACAATCACAGGTACACTCATTTCCCATCTCCATTACTCTTGTTCTTCCCTTGTAGCATTCTCCTCACAAGCCATTTGATGCCCGTCCGCACGTTGTGAACATAGCCAATTGCATAGTTGGAGTAAGCGTATTGGCTATGCCATACTGCTTCCAACAGGTAAAGACAGTTACTCTTTTGTCTTATTATAGGTTATCATACCGTATTTACCGGTATGCAATACTCAAGAAATTATAGAGGCATAGTTCATCATGCGGGGTGGGTAGATGAGGGGTTATGTTCTGGCAAATTACGGGACCAATGGCGAGCTAGAGTAAAACAACTTATCGCTTTCACCCCAAAGACAGGATAGATCAGGTCAATTTTTGGATCGGTTATGCGGGATTGAAGTGTGTATAGGAGAGAACAATGATAACATGACCAATCACTTTCTCATTTTTTCTACTTGCACATAGACATTTTGAGTGTGGAATCCTTCTGGGTACAGCACTCATCGCCATTTGTGCTACAGTAATGAAGCTCACCTGCCATTTTCTCTTTGTCGGAGCGACCATCATGAGGTATACTGTAGTTTTCGTAGTGCGAAATCAAATTAATCTATTTCAGAGTACATAGTTACGAAGCACTTGCTGCAGCGACGTTTGGTCATTTGGGAAGAAAGGCCATTGAGGTGAGAGGGGAAATTGTTTCTCAACTTTCAGTGTCACATTAGTACGTACTTACAGCAATTTGTATTTCGACCATTATGGTTACAACCAACCATACAAATTGTAGTTGGTGTTAAATAGTTTTCGAACTTGACTGATGGATGAAAAGTATTTTAAATGTGCGAATTGAGGTTCTGATGTTGGCGTTTCTGATGTCCTCGATAGTTGCATACATTGTTGTGATAGGCGACATCGGTCCTCACATCGTGGCTGACTATTTGCAATTGGCTGCACCCACAGAGAGACTGAGGATACTTGTTATGGTGAGAGGATCTCTTTCTCTTTGATCATTGTTACTTATTTAGGTAGTGGTGATAGTATTTGTCGTTATTCCACTGAGTACAATCAAGGATCTACAGGTTAGACACTCTTTCATCTCAATCATACATGGGCAGACACTCTTTCATCTCAATCATACATGGGCAGACACTCTTTTATCTCAATCATACATGGGCAGACTTCATACCTAATAAAAAGATTTTGAAATCGCATTGTATTGTTGAATATTGTGTATGATATGTATATAGAAGTTCCTTCAGATGTTCTCTGTCGTTTCTTCAGTCGCTGTTCTCTTCTATGCAGTCTTTGTCGTTCGAATTGTTATGGAGTCCATGTCTTCATTCTACGAGGGAAAATGGTCTCTCCACGTTGTTTGGTGGAGATCGGAAGGATTCCTCGCCTGGTTAGCTACGCATTCTTATGACAAAACAATAATAGTAACAAATTTTTATTGGAAAAGAAATGAGCAGTTTTGTTCATTGCTGGCAAATGAGTGTTAGTTTGAATGATCAGAATGACTAATTGCTCATATTGATTCGAACTCTACAGTATCCCAATTGTGGCGATGGCCCTTGCGTGTCAGACTCAACTCTTCCATATCACAGAGTGTATTCAGTCTCCCACAGTTGAACAGGTACGGTATTCTATCGAGGACTCCCTTTACTTTCTCCTTCAGGTGGATGAAGTCATCGGCCATGCAATCAATCTGTGCTCGTGTATGTACGCGGCTGTGGGTGAGTTGCCTTTATAATGACCGAAATACCGAGTCTTACTTTTCAAATAGATTTTCATTCTTACACTAGGTACATTACAGCACTGTGTATCTTTTCCATAAATTGTATAAGACTACGGTATCTGTGAAAGACGATATGCATCTTGATCATCTTTGTAGGTATCTTTGGATACGTCGCCTTCTATGACAGAGCATTGCATGGAGATGTCTTAGTAGAACTGGCTCCCACTTATATTACACAGGTAATTATGTTTCATTAGCAGCAAGTGTTAATATCAATAGGTGGATTGTAAGTCTACGTCCGCGTAATCGTACATTTATTTATTTATTATTGGTTGATTCATGTACAAGACAAAAGGGGACGCGTTTAGAATTCGAAACAATAATTTTGGCGGAAACAAATGTTAAAACGAGAAAATGAATACATTGATTCGTTTGAGCTTCTCAAACTCGCCTTCATGTTGTCTGTAGCTGTATCCATTCCATTGATGCTCTTCCCCGCGAGAACCGCTCTCTTCAATTTGACTCTCAAACCGGTAAGTACCGTATCCTTAACTAATGCACATCGTTACTGTAAACTCTCCAGTTGATCTTTCCTTCAGGTTCGCCCTTATCTGAAGCTGGTGAGTACTGTAGCCAGTTAAATCATAGAGTAATCAATAGATTTTCTTACCTTAGTGCCCTAGCGTCGTAGTGAAGAGCTATGTTACTGTATGCAGTTAAAGATAGTTGATATTTAGGAAGGAAGTGATCTGCCAGTCGCACGCATTCATCGTTCCACATTCCATATTCTCACAGCAATTCTTCTACTGGGAAATCTTCTCGTTGCCATCTTCATTCCCAATGGTGAGATCATTCAATCGATATCCTGGTTACTGTAGTTACGCCCCTTTTTCTCTTTTCACGGTTGTATATTGCACAATGCAACATTAGCACGATGTTTCTTTTATTTATTAGCAAGTGTTGGTGGACAAAATATGGGGAGACTCCGTGTCCTACTCCTCGACTCCTGTCAACTTGCTGTGAATTGCCTTATATTCCTCCTTGTTGATCGCTCGCTGCAAATGTAACGATGACCGCGACGCGACCGCATCACTTCACTCACGTATATGTATTCGACTGTTGATTGGATGGCCAGAAGATACTCCTTTTCTGTTTTAATGCACGATGCGCACTGTGTTCTCAGAAACTTACAGAGTTTTGGAACCTGAATCAGGGAAATGAACTACCGTATCCGGGAATGCTTACATTGGCTGTTCTTCCTCTGAAGAGACTAGTAAGGATGAAATCAACAAGGATAACAACAGCTGCCCTGTCTTCTCCAGATGGATCCATCACGACAATTGGACGTTCAGGGGCAGATTGCTCAAACTGAAAGACATTCCTCTTCCCTAATCATTCACTCTTTGTCATTTCCAACCATGGAGAAGAGTTTGCTGATCTTGATGAGTTGTCTTGCCATTGATATTTTGAACTCTGGGGACCATTTGTCAAACTTGACCAGTTTCATGGTCTGAATGAAGGTCATCTTCTCCTTCTAATATTTGTACTCTGACCACGCAATTGCTGTTGTCCTTTAAGATGACGTCGATCTTATAGACGTTTTCCTTTTCCTTTTCTTCCACCTCAAGTCTTATTTGGATTTGTGTTCTCAATTACAAAGTGGTACCGAATTGTTCGAAACGGTCGCATTGCCATATTTCGTGGTAGTCTTTGCACACCAAAACTTGTTGGACACTTGCTAAAGTGATGTATTGAGAGGACTTTTGTGTCCCTTCACTTACTTCCCCATTCTCCTCCATTCCACTCAACATAATGATGGATGACACTTGATTTTCGAAGTACATTGTCCAGATTGCCTCTGTCGTAACTTCTTTCAATGGTGTATCAACACTCATTCATTTCACACGCACAGAGACACTTCTACCGGATATGTAGTCATGATGAACTTTCTCTCATACAGATGATAGTTGTTAACACAGTATGCATGAAAGTTGTCATTCCCATCAATTTTGGAATCTCCTTCTGGTGGTTTATACGATCCGAAGTTGTCATTAAACTCTTCAATGATTCCTTCTTTACCTTAAGAATAATCAATATTGTATATGGACATCATTCAATTACCCATTTTTCCATATGCCTTCATGAAGACATCTACGGCTGCTTTTGGATCAGCTTTCTTCGTCCCTTTTGACTTATTTTCCTTCGATGTACTTGACTCATCGGCTACTCTTCCACTTCTTGAACGACTACGTTCTCTCTCAATACCATCACCTCGATTGTTATTGAAGAATGATACCGTACCCCTTTGGAAGGAGGGGTCTTAGATGGAGTGACCATAGGGAGACGATGGGATGGGACGGCCTACAACGGCTATGGGAGAGGAAGGGAATGAAGGGGGTGGATATGGGAACAGAGGAGATCAGCAACATTGCAAATACACATTTTGTATGCAAGGAGTAGTTGATTCTTTCCCTAAGAATATACATTAAAACAAATGAAGTAAAAATAACATAACATTCTTTTAAATGGAAAGACATATAGCGAGAGAATGATTTACTACGTTTAAATTATTAATCTCAACTTCCGGTTTAAAACATTTGGAAAGGGTAAACTTACGATGCTTTAAAATTGGATTTATACAGTATATCATATTATAAAATGGGATTTATATGTATTTCATTTTGCAGTTGAGTTCATTCTTGGTTTGACGGGTTCTCTAATTGGATCTCTAATGACGATCATCGTCCCTTCTCTAATGTTCCTCGTCGTTGCGAGATCTCACAACTACAGTACACAACGTACACTGGCTAAGGTGAGTTTATCGGTATTTTTGGAATGTTATATTATAATATTAGAAGATCAATATTAAGAATATTGAAAGTATTGTAGGTCGATATGATTTGATGTGACCTCTGATTGCAGATTTGTCTCGTGGCAGGGATCTTCATTCTCATTCTGTGTACATGGGCAACTCTCGCCAGTGAACAGTCAGTCTTATTCTCACTCTCTCGTTTAGAATGGATATCCAGTAGTACAATGGTATACTTGAAGTGTTAGAGAAATTCTTTTTAGATTCTTAATTGTATTAGGGTGGTCGGAAAGTCATTGCGTTTTTAAAACTTTGTGAAATATCTCAAGGTAAACTTAGTTCTACTAACAAACATCCATTGCATAAATATGGTCTGGTCCACAAGAGCTTGTCATTGTAGGGTGATGACGTCATTCCTTCAGATGACGTCATGGCAGTCGATTTCAACACCAATCTTACCCCCGAAAAACAATTTTTTACTATAACTCTTTTAGAAGTGGTGGTAAAATCGATGTTAGATATTCTGAAAATAGGGTATTATTTCCCGAAGAAATCAGCATTGTTAGGGCTCATATCCTCGATCCACATGAAAGTTATGGTCAAAAAACCGAAAATTTTCGAAACTTTTTATTTTGATCGGAGAGGCACAAAACTTGCCAAGGATGTAGACGACCACAAAATATAATTTTTGGTGCATAGCACTTAATTTTGCGCAAGTTTGTTCCAAAGTTATAGCAAAAAATTCGATTTTCATGCAACAAAAATTAGTTTTTATTTGCTATAACATTGGAATGAACTTACGAAAAATTAAGTGCTACCCTGGTGGTGAACCTTGAGCACAGATGAGTAGAAATTGAGCAAATCTGAGTAAACCTTGAGCTGAGAGGAGCTCCGTTGAGCTCAAGGTTTAGCCAACTTTTACGCAAATATAACGCAGTTTCATTTTTCTTTTTCCACGTTTATTGGAAATAGCATAGCAATGCTACAGGTAAAATAACAAATGTCTACAGGTAAAGGTAATAACAAACGACGATTATTACCGCAAATGAACTCGTAAACAAATAACACCGTAGAATTCGAAATGCCATAGCACTAGTACAGGAATAATAACAAATGTCATCAGCTAGAGGTAATAACAAACGACGGTTAATAATGCTAATGGACTCGCGAACAAACAGAAAACATTGTACATGGGATGATACATACTAGATTATGGAACTTAAGTAAAGTCCCTTCTGATCAAACTTTCAAGACAAAGTAGATGATACAGTACGATCTTCTATCGCACGGGTTGAATCGCCGCGATTCTCGAACTTCTTGGTGTTCGTGGCTCGTCTCCCACTGCTGTTGCACTCTTGGTTCTTGACGCTCTTGGAGTAGTTTGAACGCGCGCTTGGTAACTGTAATGAAACAATACATCAATAGCAAACGTATTTTAGTTGACATATCACCTAAAAACGGGTAGGGCTAAAATCAGGCTAGGCTCTAGGCTCAATTTCATCCTATCCTACCGTAACCTACAGTAATCCAACCAAAAATTTCAAAATGCTCCGATCTCCGCCATTTTCACCCCATACCCCAAATCGACCAAGGCGAATCCGAAAAACGTATCTCATTTGTCTAATCCACTCTGAGCTGCTGTCTATCAAACGGAGAGACTACAGCTCCATGGAGATTGAGAACGAATGAAATGGACGAATGAGAAATATGCATTACTAGGAAAAGAAAAGAGATTTAAAAAAAATGAGAGTTGTAGACTAGAGTGATGACACTTCACGACATGGGTGATAAGCCAACAAATGAGGATTAGTTGGACAATAACAGTCATTCATCGTGACCCGGGGAATCGACTGAGGAATCGACTGAGGAACTGACTGTTCAACGATCAATGTCGACACGCAAGCCACAAGGGCGTTTTGGTTACTGTAATCTTAAGTGACCCTGTCAAGAAAGTGCGCACTTTTCTGAAACGGTCAAAATGTAATTTGACCTTTTTTCTTATTAATTTTTCATTGTTTAGTATAATAAAGGTTCAACATTACAGAAAAAGGAGGAAACTCAAAAAATTTCCAAAGAATTGGCTATAAATTTGTTAAAAATATTTTTCAAGTTCGGTGATTTCAATTTCTAATATGAGAAAATCAATTATTTGAAAGATTCAAACGTTGTAAAGGCGCGTTTCTTCGTTGAAAGTGCGCGCTTCTAGAAACGCCCTTTTTTGTGAACTGTGGTTTGCGTGGTCGAGCCAAGGACGCCATGGACGTTTGTGCCTATGG
>JACMIF010000312.1:0-31614 GCA_014805445.1 Diplogasteroides magnus | reverse complement strand
CCCGCACCCCAGCTGCGGCAGCCCCGCTTCCTTTTTGCACATATTATTGCGGAAAACCATCACTGCGTTGGCCAATTGTAGTGCATTTTATAAACAAACGGAAAACAAAACGAGGTGAGAACTATGGTAATTGAACAAGGCGGGCAACGAATAACCAAAAAAAAAAAACTTAACTTTTTGGACTCTAGCGAATTGATAACTACAGTAGGTAATTCACTTACTATCAGTTAGCAATGCAGTTGATAACTCGACAATGATAGGCAACGATCATTCAAAACTGGCATTTAGTACGAAAATTTCACAAGTTATGCCGTAACCGGATCCGCAAAATAGTTTAAATTGGGTCATCCTAATAAGTGGTTTTTTTCATTCAAACACTTCTTCTCCATTTCATCCTTCTCCTTATTTCTTCTTCTTGTTCGTGCGAGACCTTTCTCTGTAAATATTTATGTTGTAATTTGCCGCCATTTTTAGCACGCTGGCGTAATTATAGAAAGCGCTCACGTCAAATAGATTAGCTGTTGCCTGGCCACTTTCAGAATTCCACATTTAACCAGTTCGAATTCTTCGCTGTCTTTGCACTTTTTGTTTACTGATGATGCATGAAGGAAAGCATCTAATGTTAAGGAATAATTAAATTTATAAGCTGTAACAAAAATACCTCGAATTATTAGAAAGTAAGAGTCAGGAACTCCAAGCAAAGTAGAAGATTTCTTGTTAGCATGGGCAGAGTAAAGAGATGAATTGCACGAACCTCCTATCACCTCAAATTAATTATTATTTCTTCCGTGCGCTATTGTAAATATGCTTACTTTAATAAAAATTTCAGAATTGAAACTCTGCAAACTATCATAGAGCAGTTGAGGACTGTCTCTTATTTTGAGACCAGAAAGTAGGTCAGCTATTTTAACCGTTGTCTTTCCAGTTTGTAGATCTATTTGTAGAGCGAGATCTGAGTATTGGCGCATTTTGCTTAAACTGTTCTTTCTAATACCAGTTGAGAATGTCTGTAGAGTAGATGTGTCCAGTATCACAGTTAGTTGCGCTCCCTGAGAATCAGCAGCGTTATATCATAAGTCCACTCGTGTGCGAATTTCAGTTGTCATTCATATCGATTCGTATTACTTATTCTAACGTCAAACCATAATTGAAAACTTACTACCGTATCCTTTTCCTTATTCTTATCAACCAATGAACTTCTACCAGCTTTTAGTCGTGACAATTCGCGATTGACCTGGAAGAACAAATTCATTGATAATACTGTTGTGGTGCATACTGCAAATGCATTCGCCGCGATATACTTTGCAGCAATTCCCAATTCTGTGTCACCCAGTACGTGACTTAGTTGGATAAGTGGAAGGATATTAGTAGGCCTAATTACATCGGCAGTGGCTGTGGCATATGAATCCTGAAAGAATACGAGGAGAGATTCTTTCGAAGCTAAGGTAGCATACTGTAGCTTGACGCAAACTGGAAGCATTTGTGACTGTAGAAAGGAACTGATTGAATATAGTGCCCAGATTGAGCATTCCATTAGTTACCAACTGAAAAAGATAGTAAACTAGCCGAATATGCAAACGTTTGGAACTTGATCATTTTCCAGTCCATCGTACAGCTCTTGAGATATCTGCTCATGGTCTATCATAATTACTTCTTCATCCTCTTCTCTTGTGTTCATTGATGGATGAGATTCTTCCTGAATCTATTGCTTTGGATTTGTTTGGCATATCCTTATATCGTATGAGCGCCGGTAACGGAATCGAATTTACTGTATCCGCTCGCTTATTTTTGTAATCCTTATTATCGTAATCATACAGTAACTCACGTCATCCACTACAAGTTCCTCATCATATTCCGCAGTTTCCACTTCACCAATAGATCCCTGTGTTTCCATCGATTCAATTGCAACTCTCGTCTCATTCTCATCTTCTCTACCAAATATCCTACGTGCTACAAAAACCACGCGATAGTGTATAGATGAAATATTTCTAACTTGACTGTGTGAATCCTCCACGGGTCCCTCCTCCCCTCTGTAGTCTTTTCAATGGTGTATTCATTTTAACCTGTAATGCGATTTCAAAATAACGTAAATGCTGTGCCAACTCTCACCGGAGTATGTGATTTCCTTTCTGAATGGGCAACCATTTTAATGTTCTAAAAGTGCTGATTGATTTACTTTACATATCCTTTTATGCCTACCGATGATAGCGGCGGACGACAGAATGGAGATTGAGTTCCTCCACCACGTTTCCCTCCTCTTGTACCACTCATTTCTGATCAGAAAGGGGTGGAAAGGTTCATAATAGAAGAGTGAGAAAGATATATAGCGGGAAGTTAACCCGTTAAGGAAATCGAAGTAATGTGAAAACGAATCTTTATCTTCATTTTGTGAAAATGTGGTTTAGGAATGACTGGCTCTTCTAGCCATTTCTATGAGATATGCACAAACATAGATAGTGCACACTGTACTGTTAGATATACCTCCACATCATGCTTGATCCAATGTTGTTCACAGAATGAGAAGGGAGAAGAGACTGTGCCTCAGCAAAGAGAGATTCGAACGGACAAGAGTCCGTGTCCTTAAATCACTTTCGTATATTATTGACCTTTTAGAGCAATGCATTACCTTGAGACTACCGTACAATTACATCAATTCTTTCATGTGCCAGCAAAGAATCTGAATTTGATCAGAATATGCCAAGAACCTACTATCCATGAAACATACATGCCATTTTATAGAGGCGAATACAGTTGGGTCTATGTGCAGCAATACCACTCTGATCACATCGCGGCATAAAACAAGGCACTCCTTAATGTAGTGGTATCATCAATAGCCTCCTATTGGCGGAGTCAATACCTTCAGGCCTTGATTGAAATGCTTGCTATGTTGTATTAATGTGATGAATGAGACACAGAGAACAACAACTGTAGTGAATGTATCCGGGCCGAGCCCTTCACATGATGCCACGGTTAGTACAGTTGTGAGAACCTGCGTTAGCGTGTGAATGGATGCAAACAGTAGCATTTGCTAACCATATCTTTCGTCCTTCCGTAAGTCTTTGACAGACTTGTAGAAATTCTGTCTAAGTAATCTGGCAATAATAGCGTTTTGGCATATTTTCTTATGACATCAGGTTCCGAATACTCCCAAATTGTTCCCTTTTTCTTTGCAGTAGGTCCATGCCAACTGGGAAGCGTCCCTGATAAGGTACAAACATTTCTCTCGCGACTAGAAAAACTTGCATAGTAGTATCTTCTTATTGACACCTTCACTGAATAAGTGCAGATAGTCAGTGTGCGACTTGTACACTATTCTCGTATAGTTCATTGAAGAGTTCCCATAAAAACCATTGCATCCACTTTCAGCATCTTCCATTGTTAATTCACCAGGTCGTTCGTGACTCCTTACTGAAGCCAAATTGATCTCAATAGTCATCTAGGAATATTCACGTAAACTTCCATCAAGTTTGCACAACGTCTCGCTCGTTGTACAATAGTAACACCCATATTTACTGTTTCTTGCAACGAAATTATAAACTTTCCTCTTAGCCTTAATCGCACTATTGTTTACGCTATGTAGTTATTGGGCACTTACGAGGTCATCAGCACAACTGTCAATAATTCTGCAATTGACATTGTGTGTGCATTGAAGGGACCAAAGACTCTCTTCAATAGCTCTCATTCCTCGCTCATAGACTCCAACAGAGGGCTCTTTATGACCGATCCAGGTGATGGCTATGATGTAGTTATCAAGAGAAGATTTTTCCACCAAAGGCAAATCAAGTATTCCTATCGACCATGTCCAACACTTGATTCTGCGGATTAACAACTATCAAATACCAACCGAACTATGATCAGTACCTCTTATTGTTTCTCAACTCCACTCCGTCAAAGTGAATCTGTAACGCTAATGATATATTTCCCACAACCCCTCCTTTACCTGACAGTGCACATGCATTGTAATTTCATCAAAAATGGCAGTATCAGAGTACCCAGAAAGAGATATTGGTGCATCACAAGGTTTTCCTTCACGAATAATGTTGTGGACGTGTTGAATGATATTTGCATTTTTGGCAATGCAATTGTACACACTCTGTGCAACATCACTGATGTACAGTGTACCCGAAAAAGCATCTTGGCAACATAGCTTGCATCTAAAGAATTTCACACATTGCGGTTACTTCTTTTCGTACATTCGACCTGTTCTTAAAATCTCCTCCACAAATGGCGCAAATAGTATATGAATGAATGCTTTTTTGATGTTTGAGAAACGCTGCTCGAATCAATGTTGCATCAGTTTCTGTAGCATTTAAAGATAGGTAGTCGCGTATTCCTGCAATTTTCAATACGCTTCACCCCATTTAATCGAGCGCGCCCCAACTCTAGATTACGGTATCGTTGTCGCGGAAAAATCCAAAAATTCCATAGTCGTGATTTTTCATTTTTTTATGTCTTTATTTCTATTCTTTAGATAGTTGTCAGTATTATTTGTTAGTAATAATTTATAGGTCTAATGCACTGTACCTATACCGTATAGGCTATGCGCTCTCTTTTAGTTCTTTCGCTACTTCATAGCCGTGATGAAAAAACGAATCAAAATGTACCTTCCATCGATATTCCTTGTTTTAGTAGATACAGAAGGTGCACAATTCCTTTGTCTGATATTCCTTGCAAGTGTCTGCTGCATTCAGTTGATAAAATACCTCAACCGTATTTTTGATTATGCGCCATATCCTTCCTCTTTATCTGTCGGATTTTTAAAATTAAATTTGTTTTCGCAATACTCGTGTTCTGGAATGTAATAGCCATGCAAAGAGATTTTTGTACCTTGTGGTTCTTCCATTTCATCTCCTTCCCAAATGATTTCAATGTCTTCATTCTCATTTTCACTCTCTAAACAAAAGAGAGACCTTCTTTACAAGTTAAAAAAAATAGCTAACCTCTTCCACTTCTATCAGATTCATTGTCTAATATATCTTCCATTACATCATTTTCTTCCTCATTTTGCCCACATTCCTCGCTTATCACATTCACTGTAAACTCAGCAACATGAAAAAAAACTTCACAAACCTGGTAAATTATTTGTTTCCATTTCTTCTTCAACTATAAGGTGTCGTTCCAAGAACAGTGATCTTTTAAGTGCCCTACTGGGCCGCATCTTTCTAGAAAGTTTATCATTCCCTTTTCAAGTTCAAAAAACCAATGAAACAAAGAAAAACAAAGAGATATTAAAAGTAATTTCAAAAATTGATTAGGCGCAGTTACTGCGCAGCTGCAGAGCAGCTCCTGCGATGTAGCTGCGATCCAGCTGCGATGTAGCTGCGATCCAGCTGCGAGCTGCGATTGAACTGCACACTGCTTTTGACTTCTCGCGCAGCCAGATCGAGACCTGCGCACAGCCTGCGAACCGGCTGCATCTTCACTGTGTTCTAGCTGCGAGCTGCGAGGGAGCTGCGGCAGCCCTGCGTCCTTTTGTCCGAGTAGAGAAAACAGCTCCATGGGGATTACACGAATGATTGTGTCCTTTTTGTGTTTCGAAGCATTTCCTTTGCACCGTTGGAATTGTTTCGAAACGCTTGAAAAGAATGCGCGTGAGTGTTTCGAAACACAAAAAGAACTCTCAATTACAACAAAACAACAGTATGAATCGACATAAAAATAAAATAAATAAAAACAAATAAATAATTAAATTAATAATAAACTAATGAAAAAATACTCGAAGAAAAAAATATGAGTCAACTTGTGTAGTTATTTTCTTTATTCTCGAAAATACAGAAAATTCTCAAATGCACTTCTCGGTACACAACTACTCAGTTTTAGCCAACTTTTACTCAGCCCGAGCACCTTGCTCAGAATTACCCAACTTGCACAGTTTTAGCCAACTTTTACTCACGTTGCTCATTTTTAGCCAACTTTTACTCACGTTGCTCATTTTTAGCCAACTTTTACTCAATTAGCACAGTTTTACTCATCTGTGTTCAAGGTTCACCACCAGGGGCTATGCACCAAAAATCTTTTGTGGTCCTCTACATCCTTGGTATGTTTTGTGCCTCTCCGATCAAAATAAAAAGTTTCTAAAATTTTCGGTTTTTTGACCATAGCTTTCAGGTGGATAGAGGACATGAGCCCTAACAATGCTGATTTCTTCGGGAAATAATATCTTATTTTTAGAATATCTAACATCGATTTTACGATCACTTCCAAAAGAGTTATGGTAAAAATTGTTTTTCATGGGTAAAATTGGTGTTGGGAAATCGACTGCCATGACGTCATCTGAAGGAATGACGTCATCACCCCACAATGGCAAGCATTTGTGGACCAGTTCATATTTGTGCAATCGGTGTTTAGTGGTAGAACTAAATTTACCTTGAGATATTTCACAAAGCAAAAAAACGCAATGACTTTCGGACCACCCTAATATGTCTTTTCCACTGTAACATACTAATATTACAGGAAGTCGAATCTAGCGGAGAAGCCAGAACCGAAGGACAAGTCGGGAGAATTGGCAGAGGTTCATTCATGTATGATGTGTACTGTGTTCATTAAATGATTGCAGATGAAGGCTCTGGAACACTTGGAGAAGTTGGAGGAACGCGTTCTGGAGGCAAATAGTAACATTTCACAGGTTGTCATTTTGGTATTGATCTATGTTTATACTTATTTCTTGGCCATGTTTGAGTAGAGAATAGATGTGATTTCTTCCTAAAGTATGGAAGTGTTGCAGAAACTGAGTGACATATCTCAACTGGCAGCTAACGGGAAGGAGAAGGAAGCAGAGAAGGTAATGGAGATTGGCACTTTGTGATGACTGGTGACAATCATTACAGGTTATTCAAGAAATCAAACAGCAGCAAGAGGAACAGAAGGAATTGATTCACAAACAGGTATAAACTATTCTCTATTGACTTCACTACAATTTAGATTTTGTAACTTTTACAACAATATAATAGATGTTATTATATCCTTATTACGTTGAATTGACGTAATGACTTGTTGTTTGTAGGAGAAGATCGTGGATGAATTGAACAAACACATAGAAGAACACGAAAAGGCGAGGGAAGAGGACAAGAGAATGGAAGAGGCGAAGAAGGAACAGACAATGAAGATAGAAGAGAAGGAAGGGAAGGAAGTAGTCAAGACTAATGAGAAGAGAGAAGTGACACAATTGAAAGGTGAACCTCTTGTACAACAAACAAAGAGTAAAGAACCTTCGACCGAAAATATCGCATCTCCGTAGATGAAATATGTACTTGCTAATTTATGGTCAAACTGCTTGGGTCATTCAAATTGGGTTTACTGTTCCCTTTTTGTCACTTGTATTACTAAGGTTAAACGGGGCATGTAATAATGTAATTAGCATGAATAGTATGCGATTGTTGAAATATTTATTGCAACCGATGATGATTTCAATTAGAGTTCTTTATAATATGCATACATTTAATTCCTTTCATGCAATTTTGTATCAAAATTGTTATTTGTGCCTCAGGCGTTACGGTTCCCTAGTCCATTTCTAACTAAACTTTCGTATCCCTCGGTTTTTCACTTGTTATTTCGGAGGTACTATTAAAATAAATGTGAGTAATGATGTTATTCCCTTCTCTTTAATTGCATTTTTAAATCATGGCATGTTGCCAAGTTTTCATTAATCACACCTTTTCTCATTCCTACTTTTGCATGTTAGACTGTAAAATGGAGAGAGTATTCTGTTTATTCTTCCATTTGTTGTGCACTTGACTCGGTTGCTCTTCTGTCCAATTCCTTGGATGATGGGTGATGGTGGAGACATACAAGCTGTCCCATTGGCACAGGCAAGTCAATCACTGCCAACATTTCCTTATCGACAATATTGAGATTGACATTGGAGAACTGTACAACTATGAAGTGTACTTTGTCAATCCCATGCAGATCCGACAATGCTTTGTGGTATACTGTAGTATTCTCCTCCTGACTCAGCTATCCGCTTGAGGTGAAATGCAAATCGGAAGGACTGAGAGGCGTTACGATAACACCCATAAGGGGATTCACTGATCCCATAGTTCGTTCGGCTGCAATACCGTATCCAGTCAATCCCTTGAGGACGCAACAACAGTGAAGATCTCATTCCGAGATGATACTGATCCAGACGCTCCTCGGACATTTTATCAATTCACAATTGAACACATTCCAAGCGATGAAGAGAGAGATTATGGATTGTCTCCTGAACAGGTGCTGATGTGAAGAACTATGAGTCATAGTCTATGACGTTTATTCCTTGAGGTGTGGGAGGAATTTGGGAGAACAGAGGAGAAAGGAGAAGTGGGAACATTCAACTTTGTATTGAGTGGAGGAGGAGTGAATCCTGTAAGTAGACAGAGCACTGGCGAGAATCAATGTCCCACAACTGATGCATTATCATTCAGAAGCAGGCAGCGAACAACTCTAATTCGTCGTCTGAATCCAAGGGATTAGGAGGGAAGAGATGTATGGGATTTTGATTGCAAGATTAGAGTGCTCAATGTTTAGGCATTAGCAGGAGCACATGTCTCTGTTTCGTCTTCGGTATCACCGTCGTTGCTGTTCTCTCCGGTTCACACATATTTATTCATACTGTCATAAATACATGCATTCACAGCAATCGTCGTTTATGTCTTCGTCATCTACAAGAAGGTGAGTTGATTGTCATATTGCCTACTGTAGCCATTGATTCCAGGATGAATACATGAGAGGATGCAGTGGAGACCCTGGATACATCAAGACAATGGATAAAGTGAGTTGTTAGACTGTTTGACCTAGTGGTAATGATTAGTCTGTGTGATCTGTTTTAGCTGAGTAACGATGGATCATCCTCATCCTATTGGAGAGACTGGATGGTGCCACCTGAAAAGAACAACTCTGCATACTCCTATTGCTACAATCGGGTAAGTGATAACTCCCAAATCTTTTACTCAACAATCATTCCTTTTTATTCAGGCGCTGGATGGACTCGGCTTTCCCGCTCAGCTCCTGCCACACTGCATGGATCTGGATAATGGCAAGACGTCGTTGTATGAGAACTACATGGATGGAAACAAGGTATGGTGATTATAGTTTTCGGTTGAAGCGCATCATGTGTCAAGAAAGGCACAATTCGAATGTCAGGGCTTCGAATGTACTTGTGAACCGCACTCTCATCGGAAGGACCTGCAGACGCGATTCCGTCTTGAAGCGGAATGTGTGGGTTTGTAGCGCTATTGCTCATACTCGAATGATGTTCCAAATGTATTACAGTAAATAAGTGCAAAGAGTGCAACTACGCCAAGAACTTTGAATGCGTTGATGAGACGTGCAGGTTATTTCACGATCATATTAACCTACCGTACACCTTGAAGATGCCGTAGTGGATTCAAGAAGGTCAATGACAAGTGTGGTCAGTTTTTCTTCCCTTTGAAGGCAAGCGAGAAGCAATTTCTCTCTTTTCAGAAAAGTCTTGCGACACTGTAGATTACTGGTTCTATTCATGTGGGAAAATTCAGAGTTTTCCGTCCTGCTCCAAGAGAAAGGTTCTATTCTGACTACTAGCCACTGATATCATGTGAAAATACTGCAAACAGGTGTGCTCTCGCATGTTGGATAAGAATCGCAAGTTCGTGGAGTTCAACAGCATCTCGGACTTGTTGATGGCTGCCTCGAAGATGAAGTAGATCTTTACTTTTACAACCCGTAGAAGAGGCGATTAAGATGCACGTGTTGTTTCACGAAGAACTGGCCCTGGAATGTGACTGAGAATCCCGTCTTCAACTACTGGGGACCCTGCAAGCGTATGTCGCTTCAATCACTTCCAACACAAGCTTCTCTTCAGCCACGAACACTGAGGTTCTGCCTTGTGAGAGCGATGGGAATGCTGTCAAAGTCTCTGGTACGAACATATTCGTCTGCCCTCTCAACACGACCGACTTCCCTGTGTAAACCACTTCCAACCACTTCTTGTGTATTGTATCTTCATTCAGTCAGCCCATTGGTCATCCATGGAGCACGACTGACGATGCACAGTGCAAGAATGTGGGGTTGATCGACTACCTGGACGGGAAGCCCGCTGGCTTGTGAGGCTGTTGGGAAGGTTCTTGTACCCTTTCGCACCATTCAACGACTGTTGTCATCTGATTGTATTGTTGATGTTCAGAGTTGCAGATAAAGAACATTTTTTTAAAGTTTTTTTTCTACACAGAATATGCTAATACCGATTTTTGGGTCGAAAAATTGGCGGATAAACAGATTTACATTTAAAACGCGTTCTCTGTAAGGGCGGAGGAGACGTCCCCAGGGAGTGGCACACACCTTCAACACATTTCCCAGGTCTGAAACTTTCAGGGTAACATCCCCTGGCGGGAGGTTTTTTCCAATTACTTGAGATATTTGCGCTAAATATATAGGCTGGCTATATAGGTTGTCCGATCTGGACGAAAACTTGGTTTCTTACATAACTTTTGACGCTCTATCTTTTGATATGCCACGTATGGGTTAAATCTAACGTTTAAAAAATTTGATCTTGGATCTTTGACAAAAAATTATGAAATCGTGGCTGAAGTGTATCCCGCTCCTGGGGATGTTACCTTGAAAATTTCAGACCTAAGAAAAATGTTTGAAGGTGTGTGCCACCCCTACCTCCGGTCTTACAGAGAACGTGTTATAATTATTTTTGCAACCATGATACATGACAACGGTTGGGAAACGCTGTGTGGCGAGCTCCCTCTAGACTGGGTTTAGCAGTCTGGGCAGGTGATGCCCCCTAAGGGGCTAATTTCCTGAATACCGGTGCAACTTTAACTGTATTACAATATATTTATTCGTATTGCTCATAAAACAGTTGAGAGGGTGTGATGTAAAAAAGAATGAGATCGGGATATGGAATGGCGGGATGGTGTCTTGACGAGGCAGAATAACACTGTGGAATCATTGAAGGAGTATCGAAACAGAGAACAACTGTTGCTTTTCACTGACTGAATGTCGTCCTATATACAACAACAAGTGAACAATAGGAAACATAACTATATTTGCACATCGTTTGCATGTGTGCGGAAATCACTGAATATCGGGAAAAAGAAGAGTGTATTTCTCATATAGAAGTTCCCATGTCTTATTACCGGTTCTGCCTAATTTGTATACTCGGAAAGCTGTGGGGTCCTTGTCTTCGGCCAGCGTCATACCAAGAATCGTCAGGTCTCCGTTTACGCCTGCAGTAAAAATCCCCAACTACGTGAATACTCGAAGATTATGTTCACCCTCAATGACTTCGAAGGGTTCCGACTTTGCAATGGGAACTCCTGTGGCGAGTAGCATTTGAATAAGCGCACATCTTTGTCGAGGGTACATTTCTTGTCTGAATAGAATGGCTTTTAAGTTGTTTCATATTGATTTGTTCACTCTGACGGAGTCTTTCCTATTTGCAGTTTACTGATCCTCTTGTTTATGCAGTGAAGGAGGACAAGAGACTTCGCACCGATAGCCGGCCAGAATTTGACAAGAGACCATTCGGGATCAGGGGGGATGTGAATGTTCATGCATGACTGCTAACAGATCAAATTATTCCAACATATCAACAACAAATACCGATTCAGCTCCAGTGTCGCTAGGACGCCAAATACACAGTTTCTGCAGTGAACTCTTCGTTGTCTCGTAGGTATACAAGGCATACACTACACCATTGTGCAGGAAGGCCTAGAATGTCAATCAATTCGCCTAGCTGTATTTGTATCACGCACTAGGTGCGATACTACCTTAGTTGTCCACTGCTGGCTGAGTCCATAGCCGTCAAAGTCGATGAGTTCAGAGTGAGTGGAATTCCATCTCAATTCAAGGAGGTGCGACTGATGGTGTTGAGCGAGGACCCGAATGTCGTTCTGAGAAGGTTGACAATCGAACACTCTAATATGCCTACCTTATATTGCTCTGCATCCCATACAATCATATTCGCCAGCTGCATCTGTGCTGCCTCGGACCTGTTCTCGGAGTTTGAACGGAAGAAGCATACCTATGGAAGACATCTCTATTAATGAAAGTGATTGTATAATGGCTGACAGTCTGTAAGTTGATGTTCCTCTTGCAACAGCCGATGGACTCGTCCACGACGTTTGCACAGACTCTGAATATTGTTCAGATGCTGCTGCACTTCGAAGATTGAATTACCTGTTCTGGTGATATTCGACGAATAGAGTGTGGTTGCCGGTATAGATAAGGTCGTCTGTATATCGACTCGACCAGAAGTACGGATGCCTTCATAGTAAATATTTGCGTTTAGTGCTGATAATGATGGACTAACTGAGCCTGTAGAGTGGTGAATAGCATCCCTGTTGTCTTATTGGCAGTGAGTGATAATCTGCCGTCCATTGGCACTCCGACAATTCCCATTGGTACTCCCGTCAGCAACGGTAGTTCGTTAGATCGATTCACATTCTACAAACCTAGCCATCACACTTGGCGTCAAACATGTTGTTTTACGGGCATATTTTTTGCTGAAAACTTACAATTAACACAGCAATGAGTGCTAGGAAGGCTAATATAAGAAGAATATGCCACAGCTTGTGATTAGAGAAGATGCCATCGTAATGCTGCTAAAGAAAACATTTGTTCTGTCTACTATCTACTCAACACCTTTTCATCGACGTGTCCTGGTATGAAAGGGGCACTGGATGCAGCTGTTGTGTGTGTATCGTCACCTATAGGAGGCAAGCCGTTAGGAGGATCCATATCTGAAAAATTATCAGTTGATGAAACAATAATATAGATTTGACCTGACCATCCATGTAGAAATCCCTGTCTAAAGAACGTATTTATAGAAGGTGAAGGACTATGGTCTACGGGTGGACATAGCTTCTCTAGAGAGGTACACGTTGAAGTATCGACCATTACGGTTGAGATAGAATTTCAAGTATGGTGTCACCATTGAATGAGAATATACCGGTAGAATGAGGTTGATGCACAGGGGTAAATGTGATTGGGACTAGTATAATGACGATAGACTGGTATGAATTGACGATTGTTATCATTAGATGACCTCGAGCGTCTGAGTCGAACGTGATAACAGAAGGGTGTGTAAGGAATATGACATGAATCGTCATAAAAATGGGGCGTTTCCCATCAACATGCCTTTTTTGGATTCTGGAGTATGGGTGGGGACTATCCATAGCTCATTCAGTTCAAAAGTCTAGGTTGAAGGAGTAAGTTTGCACGATCCCTATCCGTTGCAATTTGATCTGTACAAAATCAAATAAGTTTATCCAACCTATGCCTGTGTTGATCGAGAAGGTTTCCGAATCCGCTCGTTCCCGTTTACTGTAGACAGCTGAATGAATGTTGTCTATTTTGGCCAGTCACCAATTTGTAAGGAATGGACTTGTGACGGGATAAGCCCTTCCTTCTAATTCCCTCTTGTTGTCTTTGACCATTGGGAATACTAATGAGTGCCAGGAGGTGAGTGCACAAGTTTGCTCTCTCTGCTGACAAAATCACACGATGAAATGAGAAAGTGAAATAAAGTCTTTCTAGAATTGTAAATAAGATGAGATAGGCATTTGTAATACTTCGATGCGTTATTGCAAATAAATTGCATCAAAACAACTTACTTTTAAGAACAACGCCAGAAACAGGAGGAACCCAGTCTTGAATCCTGCGACAAGATATTACAGATGATTTATTCTTCGTACGGAGCACTTACACCGTAGGTAACAGAGGTGGAGGCCAGTAGTTACTTGCTAGTTCATCGCTGTATTCTGAATACCCCTCAGGAGCTCCTTCCATTTCTTCCTCGTGTTCTTCATCATAATCGTATCCATTTGAAGAACCTTCACATTCGCCCGAGAAATAGGAAAATCTAAATCGTTTCTGCTCTTGACTGCCTGAACATTGTCGAACCTGTGTTCACTGGGAATCGGGTCATCCACAGGAGGCGATTCCCTGCTGCCGTTGGTATTCTGTTCTTCGGGTTGAAGATTGTTCTTATCGTGATCACATTTGTGGATGTCGATGATATTGTTATGATTGTGAGTGATGTTTTTGATGACCTGTGCTCCAGATGGGGACACATACTGAAGCCTTTCTTCCGCCTCTGAAAGAAAGGCAATGATGCTTTGTTATAGTTAGGGACCGCGGTGAATGGGGCAAAAAGGGTGCATCTCAATGGTAATTGGCCACTCTCTGTACTCACCACCATCTATTTCTATTCCATTAGAATCCAATGGACCGAGGGAAGGGTTTTCTCCTCCATTCATCACGCTCGTCATACTTATTCCATCAATGCCTTCTGAAGTATCTACTGAGATCCCCGGCGATAAATATTCTGAATATCTCTTTTGTCTCATACTTCGCAACTGTCAACAATGCTCGAGCCACGTTTTCGCAGCAAAGTAAGGTGAATGTAGTATGTGCGAAAGCAATAGAAACACAGTGTGATCGTAAACATGGCGTTCTCTTCACACATCGGAAGCCGCCGTAAAACGTTCTTTTGTCTATTCAATTGGTTCATCATTGTCGTGGTATAAGTGTCTTGTAATGAAAGTGTAGGAGGAACTGTCACCCCCCTCGTGCCTATCGACTGTATATTGTGAACAAGCTCCCTTCTCTTATCTCCTCTAAATATCATGCACGGTCTATGCAAGCAATATCGAAACAGAGAATGCGCCTCTTTTGAAAGGATAACAGCATGCTGCAGCAGAACAGGTAGAGCAACGGAAAAATGGCATGCCAATACGCATGACAATAGCATTGCAAGAAAATTAAGAAGCACAAACATCTCCTGTTTCATTTACGGGCAAACACATTGTACGAGAATTGCGAGCATTCAACGGAATGCTTCAGATTGTTGTCCGATTAACAGTCTGTTGTCCGGCGCAAAAAACAAAGGAATTTACAAAGGCGACTGTAACCATATGCCGCATGCCACACGAAGTGAGAACTTCGCTGCTCTTCTGCCGGAATGAGTGACAATCTCTACTCTATTCTACTTGTTCACTCTATAAACACAACGAATAACAAAGGTGATAGAGAGAAAAGTCAAACGATTGGATGAAAAATGGATAAGGGAAAGATGGAATGAATATATTTGCGAAAGGTGAAAGAAGAGAAGAGGCAAAAAGGAGATGCGTTCACAGCTCCGTTTAGTGCAGAATCAAGAAGAGAAAGAGAGAGAAAGAAAGGAATGGAGGGATAATGTTGATCGAGGAGAGAAGAGATGAAATGAGAAAAGGAATAGAATGAAAGATTGTGTAGTGCAAGTGTGAAGAGAGGAGAGGACCATGCAACAGGATGTCATTACTCATTGTGGCATGGGACTCTCTATAGGGCCAATTGTCTTTATCACTCAACTGACTCTAAACAGGAATCGATCAGGAGGGGAACCAAGTTCCCTTCTGATAAGAGGTCGTCTTGCAATGGGGGAGTATGATCATATGGGGCAATTAAACAGTCTTGTTCCTTGTTCTCAATCATTGCACATGAGTGTCCGAGCAGAAATCGTCGATGCTTTTGATTCGAAAACTGTATGTTCACCTGTCGATCATCCCTATACTGGGCGTCATTTAGATTGAATCTTCGGCTGTCTAGTCGGTGATATTCAATTAGAGGATGTGTCTTTAATTCCAAATTATTTGAGATCGCATCATGCAATATGGAAGAACGACAAGAGACCATGGACATCACCTTTATTATCATTCTTTTCTTTCACGGCGCGTCTGTCCGCTTCACAATTATGGTGCAAATGGTCGCGGCTCTCATTCGCTCACAAATATATAAGAAAAGTATGGTAACTACCTTTAGTATTTAATGAACGTCTAAACAAGTTATCCCTTAACGAGTGTGAAGTTATTCAGATAAATCTGCCATTTCCCTCCAGTCCACACCAATCTGTACAACCGAAACACTGTCTGATCGTTGTCCAGCGCAAGTGTTAGCCCAGAGAGTGTCGGATCTTCATCTATAAAAGAAAAGTCTTCTTGTTACTATTTGTATAAATACCGATCTCACGTTTTATAACCTCGAATGGGTCGGACCTTGCAACGTGGTTTCCATTTGCAATGACAACTTGTGTTAAAGTGCAATTTTGACGCGGATAGTCAGTTTTCCTGATGAAATGGAATATTTTAGAAGACAGAATGTTTATTACTGTACTTACACTGCTCTAGGAGTTATGGGTGTGCAGTGTAGAAGAACGATAGATCCAATGTCGATGGTTGACCACATTTGGACAAGAGACCAATTATGATAAGAACGAATGTTGATGTCCTTACATGACTGCACGAAAACATGAGCGTTTACTCAAATGTTCTTACCAAGTTCGATGCTCTTTCGTGTGGCTCTTTTATGCAGAATTTTGTCGATTGTGAGGTATCGTGACTATATAGGGCGTAGACTGCGCCGTGATGTAGAAATGCCTGCAATGATGCATTTTTTACGTTTTTGTTAGAAAATTTTATTCGAAAACCTTAGCCTTCCAGCCCCTTCCTAATTCGAAGTAGACATCTTCCTCATTAGAATTCGACTTGAGTTCGAAGATGTGAGATTTGTATCGAGAAAGGACATGCACTTCTCCCTTTTACAAATTCTCATCTCATCACTTCTCATCCTAGACATCAAACCTTGTACCATTCCGCGTCCACTGCCCACTTTTCACCCAATTTCATTTCTGACGAACTATTTTGGAGATCCTTGCGGATTAAGCATATCTGCAATAAATGTCTAGTTGATCGAGCTACGGGTGGCTATGTTACCGTGTCAGATTTCTCCAGGCAGCAAACCACTGACTCATCGACGATTATTGAACAAGATCTGATATTTCATTGAACAAGAATTGGACGACGCTTAAAACCTCAACTGATTATATGGAACGTAAAGCGAGTGGTTTCCTGTGTAATTGAGATCTTCTGTGAAACGACTCGACCAAAAAGGTGATGAAAATCTTAATAAGAATTTGTAGGAATTCTTACGTAGATTTCAATACCTTGTGATGAATACATCTCCAGTAGTCCTGTTTACGGAAAGGGATAACTTTCCATCCATCGCAACATCTACAGCCCTTACGCGAACAGTTTTCATTATCGGCAGCTCATCCGATTGAATCGAAAATTGACTTTTAAATTTACTTACATAAAGAAGTTACCAAGAACGTCACCAACAGAACAACAGCAATAATAAGGAAGATCCCAACAATGGCGAACGCAGATAAGCAAATCCTTCGCTTTTTCGCGCTAATTTTTTTCTTCTCATCGCAGTTACTGGTATTATTAGAGTTTGTACTGTTGCTAAGATAATCTTAAACATGACATTTAATGTATGTCCATCTTCAATTGGTTCCTTTGCCTTCTCGTTGGTCAGGGAGTAATGCCTTTCCGGATGAGTTAGGAGTCTGCCCCGATTGTTCCTCGTTTATATCTTCGCCTGCAGTAAAATTGCCTTTTTGACTCCTTTAGACGAAATATCATGGACTAAGGAGACAATATTAAATGTCCTACTTGCGACGCTATTCGTCGACACATGTATCAACGGAAACACCAAACAATTACCTGAGTGTACTGACACAGAAATATCTGAGTAAGTACGATGCGGCGTTTTTTCGTGTGATGGTAAGGAACTGCTCAGTCCAGTTTCAAAGCTGATGTATGATCTGAAATGTGCATTGAATTTGAAAGGACGATATGTACCCACGACTGGTCATTGGGCCTCTTGTGTCCTTCTGTCACTGGACCTTGTCTGCCTTTACGGACTGTTCTATCCATTATGATCAACCTAAGAGAATAAGAATAGGAAAAAGGATGGGAGGAACAACTGATAAGAGTAATGGGGAATGGGCGAGTAATGACGAATCGATTCGATATAATAACTTTATCGCCGTTTGCACCCATGTAAATACTATTCAATTCTTTTATTGCTTTGTAACACGAGCACAATTATTCAAAACTTGGATATTGCCGTGATTTTAAAGGTTATTCAACGAATTCCCCTCATCGCTTTTGTATTGTCTATGGGTAAACAAGTCTATATAACATGTGGTATGTAATGTTACATAGCATCGTCATGTTCTGCATCGCTAGTCATGTCTAGATATCTCAATTATCTTGCCATCACCAAATGTTGAATGAGATAACAAAGTGCTTATTTCCTTTCGCTAACAATCAAACGGCTGTTTATCATTTCTACACATAAAATACGTGAACTTTTGCATGAAGTTGAAGAATGTGCGTTGACGTATCAAAACGGTACCAATGTACTATATCTCTCGTCTAGAATGAATGATCTAACTTGAGATCTCGTAGCCAGGGCGGAAATGAACTGAACGAAGTCTTTGTAGTCCTTCGTTTAGAAGTACAACTAAGCGTGTGAGTCTATGAATGGAGGTCGTCCGAGAGAGAATCTACTTCTATTTCATATTGACAATGCACTCATGTCAATGAGTGCTAACATTCAACATGTCTAAGTGTACAAAAGAATCGCCACGTGCGTTTCTCAACAATAGATAGATCTGTGATACTTTTACTATGACGATTTCATCCCACGTAAAGAACTGCAGTGAAAGGAGAATGTAGCGCTCTTTGTATCATAGATGGGCAATTGCAGGCCTAGCAAAGAAAAGTCGATGCTATGATGAACACGAAATAAAAGATTGCTCGCTTTATCTGTTTTTGTGAAACAATTCATTCGACTACACAGCGATCCATTCAACTCGTATTCGTCTATTTCATTATTCTGCAACCAACTAAGGCTAGTGAATCACATGACAAAAGGGCTTTTGCAGCGTTTGGAGCATCAATATAAGAATCGTTCTGAGCCGTGGATGAACTTCTATTAGTAATATTTCTCACAATCTCAAATGTCATACAAAACAAAGAGTTATTATGACAATATTAACACATGGTAGGATATGCGATATGTTAACAAGAAATAAATTACATCTCGTTTAAGTTGAATATTTGTTCCTTCAAACCAGAAATCGTGATATCCTGTGCCATATATTGTGTAGGGGCAGTACTAGTGGATGTTTTGATTGTCCCAGACCACGTCACGGACTGAAATGGTAGTAAATATGAAATAGTCAAAAATAGTCTCTCAAAGCTTACGTTCTCAACTCCATCCAATCGTATCGTCATCTTCTTCAGAGTTCCAACGTCAACTGCTTCAATGTCGAATTGATCCGACTGAAAAGGGAAAAAATTATGCCGCCAGCAGGGGTCGAACCTGCGACCTTGGGCTTATTAGACCCACGCTCTAACCGACTGAGCTATGGCGGCTGATAACTTACCGCTCCATCAGAGAGGTCAACATCTTCCGTTGGGACTCTTCTCCAGCCCGTATTCGAATCCTCTCCGACCACTTGTAGGAATGGAATGAAATCACCGGACTTGGAATGTGTTTCTATGGCTATAGTGTATATCACGGCTGAAATAAGAAATCAATGCAATGAAATGGAAGTATTGAATGCCTGGTTTTGGTGGAAGGTCAGGATAAACAGCTGGGAACTCAATGACAACTCCTGGTGAAAAGAATGAATCAGCCTTGGGATATCGTATCTGTTCATTTGTCACCGCGTTGACCAATCGAATCTGAAACAGAAGGTCATTTCGAGTCTTTAATTTGGGCCTGTGTACCTTGTGAATATGAATGATTGTTCCTTTTGGGACAAGATGTGAATGTATTCCCACTCTCACTTTATCCACTCTTCCCAATGGAGGAGAATGGAATAACTGAAAGGAGTCATATCATCACTTATTATCTTCATTCCATCGGATCTGATCCATTTAGAACATTCATTTTCTCTAATTCCCTCCTAGCTGTTGTCTCTCATCCGCGAGAGACAACCGCGAGGAATGAATTAGAAAAATAATAGATTAAATGAAACTTCAAGGTGTCTATTGCATACCTCAAAGTGCATCAATAGTCCATTTCCTTCTTCTCCTTTTTTATTCATTCTATTCATTCGATATTCTTCCTGTCCAACCACAATACTCACAATTGGTTCCACATTTTCTTCATGCTCAAATATCAACATCTTCTTCCATCTCATCTATTCTATTCTCACCTCAAATGACATTCCAAGTTCCCATACATCTGTTTCATGTTCAGGTGTTGTCTTCTGATCCTTCTTGTTCCGAGTACTCAATCCTTTCATTCCTAAACTACAATTTCACCTCCTTATCTTCCGTTCATGTATCTACCATCATAGTTAAGTCTCTTGTATCTTTTCTGTGATCCCAGTCCATTTTCCTTGTTCTCTACCGTATCCTCCATCTCCTGTACATGTCCATTTTCCAATCGATATCGATACGGACAATGAGTCGATTCTCTGACCCAAGCAGAAGTGGATACCAACTGAAGGACTTGCGACTACATTGACTCTTTGTCAACTTGCCTTTTCTGCCACTCCAACATTCGTTAATCCTCTCTTCTCCCATAGATCCTGTAAGATTCCCAATCCCTCGAAGATGGCTTCTCCTGTAATCATATATGTGATTCATTCACTACTAATGGTTAACCTGCATGAGTGAGCTGTGTAAAAGTCTTGATTCCTGTAACTCTTCCTAGATAAACAGCCTCAAACTTGAATGAATATTCCTGAATGATTCATTCTCATTCATTCATATCCAGATCCACTTACTCCTTTCTTATCTTCTTCTTTTGTTGTCATAGGGAATACTCCACTATCACTGTACTCACCCACTACTTGACCCTAAACAACCATCTTATACCATTCACTATACAAAGTATTCTTACATGCATCTCTTTTCCACTCTGAACGAAGTCATCTCCAACTGTCACCTTTCCCTCATAAGTCATCACTGAAATGTCTTCTATTCTCCTATTCCTTATTGTCTCCTCAACCAGAAAGAGGTGCTGTTCCAGCTCTGAATACACTTAATTCTCTGAATGATTGTGGTCTCTTTGTCTTTGATCCTGAGATATCCAGCCAATTCGAGACTCTGCAATGGTTTCATTGTTCATAATCGATTGTTTCTCCTTACCTGACTGCCAGTCTTTCTTCAGTGTCCAAATCTCTCATCTCCACATACTCCAAGTAATAGTCGGGATTGTCACCTCAAATAGATAAAGGTCACAGTATATACTGATATCAGCATACCTTTTCCATCTATTTCTATTCTCACTTTGATCAGATCTCCGATATTTCCAAAATCGACCTGAACAGATATCTTTTATACTGTTGAAGACACTCATTGTAACCTGAATTAGGGAAGTCGATGGTACTTTCTGTAGTGAGGAATCATTCTCAATGAGTGTCACAGAACTTCCAGAGGTTCCAAATCTTAAATGACTCCAATTCATTCCCCCAATTCACTGTTTCCTCACCCAACAATCGTGAGATTGGAAGAAGTTCCTCCTTCTCCAGTTTGCATTCCATTATGGAAGATGAACTCCCATCGACCCTCTGTCATAATCATCTTTTGATCTTTGATCTCTATGAATACTCACGAGTGTGTGATGCATCACTTGGAATGGAACTAATGTAGTAGAATGCAGAAAGTGGAAGGGTTCGAAGGATCTTTCCATCTACCTGTAGACATCATACTACACACACTTCCTCTCTTCCTCATACCTGTCCAGAATCGAACCATTTGGAACAGAAGAAGATGAATTGTCTCCCATCCACTACATTCTCTGTTACGAGTATGTGCTCGATGTAGATGCCAGCACCTCAACTTTTACTTTAACCTTGATCAAATTGCTGCTTTTGCAAGCTGGGGAAAGGAATATTTCTTCAGATTTCTTCAGAATTTTGTCATTGAATGGATGTATTGAAATGATTGGACAGTGACGTCATGACCTACCGTATCCCTTGCTGTCGTGTCCAATGACTATCTTGTGAAGTGTTCCCAACACGGGAGAGTCGACATGGAATGAGTCCAATTGATTCTGTCGATGTTTTGGGGTGTCACTCTGCAACCACGATGAAGGAAGGGAAGAAGAGGCAGAAGAAGAGGAAAAGGAGTCGTGCTGGAATACAACGAGACAATCACAACACGGTGGAGAAGGAAATCAGGACAATAGAGAAAGGGACTCTGATTACCTTCCATCTACACTATGAGAAGTTAGAAAACAAAAGGTGTGTTAAGGACAGTGAAAGTGGAATGGAAGTAAGCATACGTCGTTCTTTGCAAGTAGAAACTTGTCGCTGTTTCGTTCATCTCCATAAAGAGTAACGAATAGATTGACTTCCGAGTCCCCTCCCCATCGATTTCCAGTTAACACAGAGATCGTATACGTCATATCTAAGATGGTTAGATTGCATTTTCGATGAATTAGTATATATCACTCAAGTATGATGGAATGGGTTCGGATTGTGTTGATGGAAGTGGAGAATCATTGGTGAGAACAGGACTTGCTCCTTTCTCCTCTTCCTTCTTCTTCTCCACTTCATCTTCGCCAATTTCTTCTTCCTTCCCCATTACTTCTCCATCCATTGGTGATTGCATGACTGTCAACAATGAAAGTTTATTCATAAGGAGTCACAATTCTCACATCTCAATTTCTTCCTTTCCAAATGTCCTCTTATTCTTGCTTGAATCTTCGTTGCAGCTTCATGGTGAACATCACTCCATTCTCCTTCCTCATTTCCTCCCTGAAATGAATCAGTTTGAAACACCTCTCTAATTTGATTGTTGACATCATGAAACACCTCATCATCTTCATTCTTCATTTCATCATCTTCTTTTGTTCCTGGTCTTGTTCCATCTTCACTACTCGATGATCGTGGAAGAGGAGAAGGTGCATTGATTGGTCGAGGAGTATGAGAAACATGGAATTGATCCTCTCTCAAATGAACATTCTCATTCATCCTTCTATTCAACTTACCCTTCTTCATTGTTGTTCACTTCTTCCATTCTTTCATCATCTGTTGTTTCTGGTTGTTCATCTTCCAATTCCGTATCTATCCCCATCTCATCTTCAGTATCTGGTTGATCTGATTCCAAATCAGTCTCCCTTCCATGTCCTTCATCCTCCGTGTCCTCATTCCTTTCATCATCTGTATCTGGCTGTTCAGACTCCAGTTCAGTATTGGCAGTTCGTCCTCTTTCATCCTCTGTGTCTGGTTGTTCTGATTCCAAATCAGTATCAATAGTCCTTTGTCTCTTCGGTTCTTGTCGAGACACCGACTTTTCTTCGAAGAATTCCTACAAATAACGTTCACACTTCACTTCATGTAATCCTCACATCTTCCTCTTCTTCTTTGATCATTTCCCTGTTCCGATGATCCATTTTCTCTTCATTCTCAGTGTCTGGCTGTTCTGATTCGGGATCTGTGTCCTGGGTCCTCGGCCTGCTAAATCGTCTTGATTCGTTCACGATTCCATTTGTGTCAATAGATTCATACCTTGATAGTTTTGGTCTGATGTCAATAGACTCGTCATCATCTTGTATGAGATCTTCTTCATCAACGAATCTCTCTTCATGTTCTTCCCTAAATGAACACTTCCACTCCATTTCATTCCATTCTTTACCTTATGAAGTCTTTGTTGATCATCTTTGAGTCAACTTCAACTTCAGGATAATCAGAACTTGTATCATCTTCCTCAATTTCTGGTCGTTTATCTCCATTCCTTGATGACGTCGTAGACGTTGCTTTCCCTGAATCTTCGTCGTCGTTCTTCTTTCCAAGTCGAGGAAGAATCGCTATTCCGGATGCTGAATACCGGCCTTCATTTCATATGACAATGTGGTTGTTATTACCTACAACTGCAGCCGCTCCCCTGACAACTTTTCTCGGAACACTCTTCAATGGAATAACTGCAACCATTGAAATGCAGTCTTATCTTATTATCAACTCACTCTTCTTTTTCTTCGGTGCTCCAGTTGTTTTCCTTGTTTGTTTCCTTATTGCAGTTCGTGGTTTCTCGATAAGATTTTCATTATTGGATGCAGAATTGTTGGATGATGAGTAAGTGATGGAAGTTACTACAGTAATGGAGAATGATGACATTGCTACTCTTTGACTTACGAGTTGTTCCATTTGTCTTCATACTCCTTGCACTTTTTGTGAATGTACCTGTTCGAGTCAAAACCTTCAACCAATAACTTCTCATTCTTTCATTGTTCATTCTCTCACTGGATTTGTGTTGATAGGAGGAAGAGTGAACCTCTGAGGTTCCTTCAACACAAGTTTTCCATGTCGTGGAACAGCAAAGACCTGAATACTCTTCACTTCACAATGTCATTCAGTTGGAATACCTTTGGTGGACTGAGATTGATCATTTCATTGACATGAATCACTCTTTGTCCTTCAATTGTGTATAGTCTGTAGACTGCAACTCCAAGACCTTCGCTGATTTCCTTCAGAAGAGTCTCCATTGTGGGCAATCTCATAGGATTCAGAAGTGTACGATACATCGTTGAGGCTCCAGAGAGTACAAAGAAGATCTATCGAGTAGTCGATCGATGAATGAATCATATTGTTATCTCACTTGTTTCGAGGGAACAAAGTTGAGTCCGAGTGTTCGAGACATACGAAGTTTCTGTTTGTAACTGGGCGATGTAGGCACCTGCACAAGACATTGATAGATACCATAAGGGGAATAAAGTATCACCCAATAGCTTTGTCCTCCATCAGTCTGTCGAGACAATTTGATATGGGCTGCTTGTCGTGCTTTGGCAATGCGCTCCAATGCAGATAAATTAATGCCGCGAGGAAACTTTGACGAGGTTGCGACGTATCTGAAAAGTAGAGAAGTCACCGAAAGAGTCAATCTATTAGTTGTGTTTAGTCCTCACTTTCCCATATGCTGTAGTTGATTGATGTTTTCAATATTTGTTCTACCCATTGGAGTAGTCAATCTGTAATGGAAGATTCCACCCTACACCAATCACCCACACACACCTTCTCACACCGAATGGCATGTACAATGATGTGTTCAGATCATCCAATAATGAATCGATATTACGATATCGAGACTTGGACACAGGCATACGCACACCCTGAAACAAGTACAGTACTCCACAGTGCCAACTCAAACAGATACCGTAACCCATGCGAGGAGGAGGGAAAGAGGGAGGAGAATGAAGAAGTTCAGAGTGCGCGAACAAAAACTGGCACAAACGTGGGTGGTGCGCGGGACGAAAGGATTACGGTATTTGACAATGTCAGGATACATTTAAGTTTTGAGAAATGGTCGAATGACCACAATCTCTGGATACAATTTGTCCACTCACTGTTTTCAATCTCGGCAGATTCGAGGGAACCTACAAGGAGTATTTCTCATTACAATTCCACTATCGATACCCTAATGGAGACTGGTCTTTCTATTCCCCATGACTATAGTCTATACATATGGAGATTGTTCCTTTCCCATTCATATTCTGTATTGCATGTCTGTTATTATAATGCGTGGGTGTTTTCACATTGGAAAGAGATCCCACATTCACTTCTTTTCCTTCGTTTCCCTGACAACAACGAAGGAGAGTCACGGGCATTGATAGAACACGGGATAGACACTTTGAGAGTTGGGAGAAGAATGAAATGGATCTTACAGTGAAGTGTTCATCTCCGTCCTTGTAGAAGAATACAGTTTTGGCTGAGAAAGGACGAGAAAATGTTCTGAATGGAAGAATATGAAGGAGGGGGGGGGACAATGGAATGGGTCTCACCTGTGTGTAGTGTCATATGTTTTGATCATTCCATTCACAGGATCAGGAACATTGGGAAGAGACATCGGACGCTGAAGTGAAGACACGGATGAGAGGACTATGGGATAACACAATTATGGAAGTTAGACAGTATTGACAGTAGACTTTACTCGAAGAGAGACAGATGGGATACAAATGGAGTAAGTCCATGAATAGTACTCTGGGAGGAGAATGGACACTACAGGCATACCACACCGTTCTGGGTATCACTTAGCGACCGACAGCAAGAGGGACGCGATATCCAATGGATTGTGATAGTACAACTGTCAATCATGGAGTGTTACTATTATGGGATTCAATAAGGGGATAAACATCTATTAATGAGCAAAATGACGTCATTGATGCAATTGTCTCCAGTCTGTCAAATGGCGTATGGGCTTAGCGGCAACCAAATTATTACTTTCCATTAGAATTGAATGGCGGCTGCGAAAGAGAGAGAGGCACATTTTGGTCGAGATTCTGAGGAGAATTGGAGTAGAAAAGAGAAAAAGTGCGATAAGGGAACTCTGTGAGGGAAAGGGAAATGAGCATAACATTTCCCCTTCTGCTTACTATTGCGACAGAAACAAATGAAGGAGAAACGCCTATTGTAATAATAGTAATTTGTAGTTGGAATTGGCAGTGATGCGAAGAATGATCGAAGAGATCAGAGAATGGATTCTCACGCTATTGGAGCATATTTTCAACATGAATGAATATGAGGAGACCGGATGGAATGACATCTCGTGACATGAAGTCTTATTGTTAGAATAATAGAGGAAATGAAAATAATGGTTCCCTTATGGGTATCTAAGGACAGGAATAATGACAGGGATTCTAAGAGGATGTAATGTAGAAGACAACTCAACGGCAGTAGTCTTGACTATCGTCTCTTCTGCTTAATCCCAGCTGTTATGACGCGCCATTAGTTTCTTTTCAAATGCGTGTTATGATTTCTTGGATTCGATGACTCAAGAGACTTCGTGATAAACACAATTAGATATCGCCCACTCGATAGAAAGAGAATGAATGAATGAAGAGAAGTCTCGTATTCACTTCAGTCACATGGACATGTCAAATGAATTCAACTTTTCACGGAACGAAAACAAAGAGATTCATTAGACTGTCTCAATATCGGAACATAGACACAATTCCTACTCTCAACTGTTGACAACTGCAATTGAATCGCCTGGCAACTCAACCTCCGCACTTTTCAATTCTCAGTCGATGTATGTTTCTCTCTATCGAAGTTCTCACGGAACATATCAAAAAGGGACTTACAAATGAGTACATGTTTCGTTCGTTGATTACGGTAGTCGTCCCTGTCAGAAGAAGGAAGGGAATGGAATGGAATGATATTCACTTCTAATCCTCGTTTCCATTACAGGAGGCTTCTCTCATGATAATCTTGTGAGTACTGAAAGAAGAAATGATTACGTTGTACACCAAACATGAAACCCTCACAGACTATAGTGAGGCTGAAACAGGAAATGTTTTAAGTGATTCGATTGAGAATTGGAGTCAAAATACGAAGGGGAACGAGGCTGCAAAACAAATGAACGCGACTACGATAGGTTATGGTTCATAACTCGTATTCGCATGGCAGGGCAATGAAGGAGAATGGACCGAATGACCAGAAATGATATGCTCTACAATCATTGGTTGCTTAATCAAGAAGAGACATATTATACAAACTGCAGCGCATATAAATAAGTGATGCATTCAACGGGATTTGCACAAAGACTGGTATTTAGTCAGTTGTTTCAAATGAATATGGGGTTTGAAAAAGTATGAAATAGGACATATGAGAAGGAATTGTCAGCGATTCTCCCACACATAGTGACAGAATTATGCTGTTGGTTTATGAAGGAGGAAGCGAAGAAGAAGAAGAAAATGAGTGACTAGTGAGTGAAACTGCGTGAGAAAACATGCAAAGACACACTTATTCGACTCTTCACGAAAAACTTCATTAGTAGACAGATTGAATGGAGAATATGTATACATATCTCTACACAAATCGAAGATGTGAGCAAAAAAGGACGTCTTCCAAGGCTTCAACCCATAAGAGTACACTCTCCCATACTAGGAAAACCTATGAAAGAAGCAAGAATTCCGTCCGATTTAGAATCCTAGTAATTCTATTGTCGGTTAGAGCAATGTACGGGAGGGGAAATTATATGTGACACGTAAGAACTGCTTCGTAATACATATCTGCTATGTCAGCCATATTATATTGCAAGAATCCGCCACAATGATCAAAGAATGGAATGTTATTTTGCTTTGCTTCTATTCAAGAAGGACGTAAGCAACCATAATACATCGAATGTCATTCACTCATCATTCAAACATATTATTTGCTAGATAATCGATTTTCTGATTAGAAGCAGCCTCTATTCAAACTATGGTTGGCAGTTTGACTAGATTTTCGGATACGTTTCACCGTGGCTACATATATTGAATTTATAAGAGCTGTGAAACATATCCGAAAACCTAGTCAAACTGCCAACCTTAATTCAAACTCAATCTACAGTAGGAAGTGATTAGTCATTATAGTTTAAATATTCTTGATAATTTACCTCCGCAAATGTGCGAAGCCTGCCTCATTCCTGTTATACGTTCTATTCTGTTATATTGCCTAAACATGTAAATATTCATGTGCCCTCCAGAAAAAACAACAAAGGACTTTTTCAGAAAATTAGTCATGTAATTTCTAACGTTGGCATTGCGGTAAAACTTCGAGTTGGTTAACAGCCTGTTAGTGACAATTTGTTATAGTCGAAATCGATGTTTGGATCACAGTCAACTTCCAAAATTTGCACGATGAATTTATGCCGAAGACATTTTTTGACGTTTTTTGGGTTCAGGGACGCATAAAGGTTGGTATGACATGACTTTGCGGGTTAATGTTAAGTTTACTTACTTAATTACTTAGTATATCTATCTTCACCAGCGGCGTTGCGTTGATCACAGTTCTTGCAGTTGTTTCTGTCACGTGCTCGAATCATCCAATGGCGATATGGTTCTCGGCGTGACAATCTCGTAGATCGACATGTACTGTAGGGCATCTTCACATACTCTTCGATAGAGTCGTTCCTTCTGGCGTCTGCCTGGAGGACGTTTCGTATCGAGGGGGGACTATTCCGTCAGTCTCCTTGATGATCTGTCGTCGTATCTCCGTATTTTGCATCCCAACTGAACTGTTACTCAGAAACTCATTTTCCTATAAGTAGAGCGAAACATGAACTAAATCACGCCTTTTGGTCAGAGATACGACGAAAAAGCATGCAAAACGAGAGAGACACAGGGTGGCAAAAACGTAACGTGTGTACTCACTGTATTGGGTATAACAGTTCGGGTATTGGGTATAACAGTTCGGGTATTGGGTATAACAGTTCGGGTATTATTGTGGTAAACGGAGTTGAAAGTCAGCCTCTATATCTTGAGCGTGAAACCTATTCAAAATCACGGCTAATGGTCAGAGAAAAGACAAAATAGAACGCAAATTTTAGAGTGCACAGTCGTCAGCCAGATGGAGTTTGTGTCAAGTTGATTTTCCACAATAATAGGATGCATAATAATCTATGTTTCGCTCAGTCGATAGGATCAGTGAGCTGAGACAGTCATCGATGATCTTGCTGTTCTATCTCTCGTTGTGCATATAGACCTGTATGTATGAGGGTTCTTTCGTGAGACTGGTGCGGATCGAGGAGATGACTGTCTTCATGAGAGGTCGTGTTTCCAACGAGTAGCAAAGAGTGGGGAGGACGTGGGAGTGGAATAGCGACACGTTATCCATTAACAGAAAGAAGTTTCAAACTGAACATTTCAAACTTGGGTTCCGTCCCCATCGCGTTATTTGGCAATAGTTGTCCATGCCCGTACTATTCTTAATTTCCTACTAACAATAAGCCCGGCACGACCAATATTCCTATAGACCCTCTTCCCAGAAATTAAAAATTAAAGTATGTATTTACGGACTTGAAGCAATTACTGCGTGAAAGGCTACGTGGAAATGCTTTCGAGTCGAGTGAATTGTTTTCTGTTCGCAAAGACAATGCATTCGATCTGTAAGCAAAAGTTCTCGTAAGCTTAAAGGACCACTCTGGTGAATCATTTGTGGAACTCTTAGCGCGACATTTACCTAATCAATAAATGTATATTACGGTAAGAATTTCAGTCAAATTTTTCGTTCTTGCAACAATTAACTCTTGTTTATTTATATCGTTGAAGCCATTGCAATTTTACGGAGTCAATGCGGGGTGAAGAAATGCAATTGGGAAAAATGAAAAGAAAAGCAGATACGCGAAAAACATTTTAAAAATTTTAAATTCGCGCACATTTCCTGATGCGCAATGTGTCTTTCTTAGGCTCTCCTGCCTTGTAGAAATTTTTCTATCCATTTTCCTTTGGCAGATGCACACATCAACACCACCCCTATCGTACAGCGCTCCCAGTTTATAAGAGTTGAACTTTCACCAGAAGGGTCCTTTAAAACTCAAAAGTGATCTTTCCCCGTAAATTCCATTGAAAGTATTTTAGCTCTGGTTGGATCAGAAAACAGGGTAATATCTATATCCATATTGTTGGATATTTTCATGCAAGTTGTTGATCCACGATCTCTTGAATATCAGACTGTGTGGTGTACAGGATAAATAGTATTAGACGAGATAAGTGGTTGTTGCATATGCAGCCTCGTTTATTCCCTCCTTCAGAAGGAAGAGTAAATTATTGTTGTTGCGTTTTCTCACGCTCTGTCAGTGGAACAGATAAGAGAAATTTGAAATATACTATTACCTATCGCTTTTCTAAAGTGGTTCAATAGTTTTTGTTTCGATGGCTATGCATCAACATTTTTCCTAAACGTTTTGTGTAATTTGTGTCCTGAAGGACAATGAAAGACTTGTTAGTTTGAATGACATTTCCGTGTAATACCCTGTCCCTGTCATTGTGTATATTGTTGACCAATCTTCCATTATGGATGAATGATCGCAAGAACAACAAATGGACATTGAGTCTCTTCACAAAAGGAATAATAGAGATGTGTAGAACGGAAATGACGATCCGTCTCAGCCTTCCAATCACGAATATGCACTATTTACATATAAGGAACGTTATATTAAAAATATGTGAAAGTCGGTCACTTTCGGAAAATCGCCAAGATGACGACGGTCCATCTTGCCATTTTGGGAGAAGTCAGAGTATGGCAATGTACGCCCGGTCCACATTGGAGCGTTTGTTTTCTCATGGTCTCCTCCATTTTGGCTCAGGCTCATCATGGATGGTCTGGGATTTGGAGTCGTCGCCAATTTGAACCGGTCCCATCATGGCTTGCGCGCACCAGGTGTGCGCAATCCAAGATGCAGACGTGTCATGTTGGCGGATGACTCTCGCACCCAGAACCAGCCACGATAGCCCACAGCTATCTTGGCTTGGTCTGTGATTGAGGTTTCAATGTTGTTTATTATAAGAAAACAACCGTTTTGGTAGCACATTATATCAACTAGGCTGTTTCAGTGAAAAAGCATACAAACGAATGAAGAAAGCAGTTGTAAAGACTACATTGACCATACTTATAAAGTTAACAGGCAAATAAATTAATGGACAACAGGATGGACCTGACGGGATCGCATAAACAAGAATATCGACAAGTCCAAAAGATACGCTTGAACAATAGAGTGATGTATTACAATGATGTATAACTACAAGTGCAGTAAATCACATGATAAAAACGGTCACATGTAAGCTAGCTGTAACTAGAAAGGGCAGGTCTCATATAATTCTTGAATAACGAAGATATTTGTAGCCGTGTTTGACGTGTTGCAGGGCTCATTTGACGGCGTCAACGGCGAATGCAGGGTGACCTGAATTATACAATTGATCTGCTGGTTCGGAATGATTTCATAGACCCAGATAGGCTGATATCCAATATGCAACTCGTTCACTTTGGTGGAAACCATTATGCACTTGGGCTATCATGGTTCGTTAGGAAACTTTCTGAAGGCGAAT
>JACMIF010000311.1:0-44970 GCA_014805445.1 Diplogasteroides magnus | reverse complement strand
TGTTCGAGAAAAAATTTCTCAAGGTGACCCCTACTTTTTCGCACCAATACCGAAAGAGGACTTCAATACAAGAAACTTTTGTTCTGGAAGTTTGTATGAATCCATCTTTTCGGCGAGATATGGCGCCTAAAATATGGCCAATTTAGCGAATTTGGGCTAGTTTTGACGATTCAAAAAATCTGTGCATCTCATTCCGGCGCTCAAAAAAGTTAATGAAGCCACAGTAAATGTAGCTTGGAAAACGTAGAATTTTATGAAAGAATAAAATGGCCGACGATATATGGTTTCCGATTTATGGCTGAATTTAATACACTGTCGACATATCGATTTTTTAGGGAAAAAAATCGGCAAAAAAATAATATTGCCCCTATCGTCGGTTAAGCATTTTTGCTGGAAAGCGCTTGAAAAGCTGTACTAGTGACTGTGTTTTCAATCTCGCAACGCACCTCTTTCAACCATAGGAAAAATCGAAACAGAAGTCATGAAAACCCCCATTTTTCGATATGTCGTAATTTTTATCTCTCCTATATGGCCGAATCAGACCAAATGACCATATGTCTGGTAACGTCCACCCATACCCCTAACACCCCCACAATTTAGTTTGGACTCTGGTTCAAATCGACGGCGCCACCACCAGGACTCACTCTATTGTCTCCAAGAGCAAGTGTTAAGCGACCTCCCAGCTGAAACGAGGGTGATTGCGACATCCAATTTTCATTGTCGGTCTAGTAGTGTCTACTGCCTACGTCATAATTTTTGTCTGTTGTTCATCTCCACACGACATCAAGAGTAATTTGGCGCATTATTGATGCTGCTCAATTTGATGCAGCAGCCGTAAACATAATCCCATGAATAACGCAATAGCACGCTGTTGCTACAGTGAGAAGGACCTACGGTTGGCAATTTGACTACTTTGCGGGTTATGTTTCACGGCGTTTGTATCTTTAAATATATAATTGCATTGAAGCATAACCCATAAAGTAGTCAAACTGCCTTCCGTAGAAGGAACTTACTTATCGTTCAAGCAAGCAAGTTACTAACAATTAGTATGTTAAATGGCGTTAAAATTTGATACCAAATTACTATTTTAGACGAATTAATTTTTGATGTGCATTTGCACATGACGTTTGATTGACGATCGTCCATTAGCGTAAAAACGCTTCTTCTATTAGCGCTGACGGTAGCTTTTTGCGTTGAGAGTGTTTCTCTTAAATTGCATTCCGTTGCAATAGCGCGATATCCAATTTTTCCGTTCCAGTGATGATATCATTCCGAGTATGCTATTGCATCATGAAATCTAGGCGTACAGGTTAGTTTCTTGACTTCAAGGAAATGTATTTTGGTCTATTGAGGTTTTGACCCCATAATCGCCGGAATTGTAAGAAAAAATGAGTCGGAAAGTGTTCTAGTGCTTCGATTCATTAATAAACCAAATGTCCATAGCACCAAAGTGGTCTTGTGGTCGACGAAGCGTCTGCTCTCCATTTTTTGGACACAAAATCGCCTTCCGGGGATTAAGAGTCCAGACCATTATACACTTGAAATGGAGGGTGTTTGGGCGAAAGCCAAGGACATTTGCGCCTAATAGTTAATTAGACAGATGTGACAGCAATTCACGGCTGGCCTGTCCATTGCACAATTGTGGCACAAATGTCCAAGGCTCCCTCCTTTTTCCCTTTGAAATAATCTTCAGTGTATTACTCATCCTTAACAACTGAAACAATTATTTACACCTAGTCGTTTCTATGACCTCCGCTGATGATTCTGGACATGATTCAATTGTGAAGTATATGGGCAAGATCACTCAGTTCAACTAATATTATGCGTAATACCTGTTTATGATTTCACGTGATTTCTTAGCTAAACATAATCCAATATCCATGTTTATCAAAAATGGCACACAATGTCCAGTCGTAATCATAAGCTTCTTCTACTTATGAAAAGCACGCCGGTGTCAGACGACGGAGAATACCACGCTTTATGGAATTTCCAACTTCAAAAATCAATTCCGAGCGGTAGTCTATCGAAATGGGAGACGACCACTCTGATGTTATTGGGGAGGTTAGAATTTCAATAGCGCGTTCCCTAATCACGAGTGCTGCACGGATTAGCGCATGACTGCCACTTCAACTGTAACCTTTCTCCGTCTCGCCGCGATCTCTGTCCTGGGGTCTGAGCATTATCACTTGAAAAACAAGTGCACTAGGGTTGGCAGTTTGTTTGCGAGATCGGTTATGTTTCAATGATCCTGTATATTCCATGAAACATAACTGATCTCGTGTACAGACTGCCAACGGTAAAGTGCACCATTTACATTTGCGCCGTGATGGTGAAAGGGACATACCGCTATCACGATCCAAGTGTCCATTTGTATGCAATTCCGTGCAAATGTACACGCGCTCTTGTAATTCACCCTGCATTTGCATCTCTCCCAGTGAGAAACCCTTGTTCCCTTGGTCTATTTTGTGATTTTTTGCTAGTCCCCTGTTCATAAAGGCACTGTTTTGACAAAAACAGTAATCTCATTGGGCTTCATATCCGGTTCTTTTCAGAGAACCGAATTTCGGTCTGTGTAGGATTTTGTGTGCGGAGTGATCTATGCGATATCAAAAGAATTATCATTATTGCTCAAAGTGGAAATGCATTTCATTTCCACTTTAAATCACTTGTAATGTTTGTGGGTTTTAAGAAAATGGTTCCGGAAAATGCAAAAAGCGGAGATCACTCGCTTCTTTTGCATAGCGAAAACAGTATGAAGACGGAATTCGGGTGAAATTCATGCGACTTTCCCAAAATGGTGAAGAAGTCTTCTAATCTTAATTCAATCGGCAATATGAAAAATGATTTCGGAAAACCGTCACATTGATAGAGGGCTGTACAAGGTATCGAACGATCACGAACGTTTCACTTTCGCAATAATCCTGAAATTGCGCTCATGAATCATGTGGTTCCCGGTCGGCTGTTTGTCGTTTTCTCACTTCTCTTCTTCCCGTTTCCCGAATTTTGCATAATTTTTGGCATTCCCGGCGTTCTTTTATTGACCTCACGTTCAAACATTTGCTCATCGATTGGCTGGTTTTGTATCCAGTGGAACCGTATTACACTTACTTTATTTTTACAATTACAATATGTATCCGTATCACGCTCTGGGGGTCAATGACAGTCTTCGATTAGGCACAAACGGTTCGTCGCATTTATTCTCTATAGCGAGTCCTTCCTAGTATTCCTTTCACAGTTTGATTGTCACGGTCGAATTCCTATCATTCCCCCCTTGGCTGTGCGAAAAAGCATCTGACACAGAAATTGTCTTCCTGCACGAAATCCCTCTATAGACTGTTATTGTTGAACGGAGGATCCATCTGTTATTTATCCGAGAGCAATGTATCCCCCGTGAATCTCCGAATTCAATCATGTGCTAGAAATTCTCTGCAGCCGATATTTATGAATAATGCCATTTCGCTGCTGTTGCTTCCACGGAAAGACAGAAAAGCAAAATTTCAGAATATCGGCTGTAATTGTGTCTTTTTGCAATTACTTTTGGCATAGTGACTCCCAAAGAGCATTCGGTCTTCTGGCATATAGACGATAGAGATCGCTGAGAGTTGGAATTATGGTTGGCAGTTTGACTAGGTTTTCGGATATGTTTCACCGTGGATACATATATTGAGTTTATAAGAGCTGTGAAACATATCCGAAAACCCAGTCAAACTGCCAACCTTAGTTGGAATGCACGCATGGCATTCATGCTCTGGCAACGCACACTGAAAAGGCTTTCAGAAGAACGGCCTGACAGTTTCAAAGTCGACTGTCACTGGTGACATTTTGAAACCGTCTATCTTGCATGTTGTCTGCGCTCGTTGCTTTCACAATTGAATTTGATTCATTTGCGCGAACATTGCACATGACGTGCTCCATCAGGAGCAATTGCATTGTACTCGCAGTCAAGAAAACAAGTCCATTTACTGCAGCATTCGATTCGAACTGTTATAGCATACTTAGGTTTTCGACCGTCCTTATGGTGAAAAATAATTGCGCTTATTAGGGTTGTCAGAAAAATGACTATCATTGTGGAAAACGAACGATATACCGAGTACGCACACTCCATCTGGCTGACGACTGTGCACTCTCAAATTTGCGTGCTATTTCGTCGTTTCTCTGACCATAAGCCGTGATTTTGAATAGGTTTCACGCTCAACATATAGTGGCTGGCTTTCAACTCTGTTTACCACAATAATACGAGCTATCCTTAATTTTTTACTGTGCATAAGTTGCGAGATCAAGCGTCCTCCCATTCGTAGTTTTATAATACTAGGTATCGACCAACTGATATTTTGTCATTTCTTCCATGTATCCCAGTTTTCATTTGAATCAGAGTTTTTTTCCCGAATTCGTGTATAGCTCATCCTTGGATAAGCAGCGTTTTGCTTGCAAAGCAGAAAATCTCCGCTTGGCGCAGCTTGTAAAGATCATCCGCAACATCCCAACTACGGTTTCTAAATTTTAAAACGTTGCATTTATTCGAATTCCTGGTTCCTTTCTTAAACATAATGAATTTCTGAGGGCGAAAGATAGGGGCTCCATGGACGTTTTGGCGCCATAATGGTGAATTCGACACTTTGAAAATGCTGATGGCGTATCTGTCCATCTCACCAATTTGGCACAAGGGTCCACGTAAATCATTCACGATCTTTATCAAGTTTTATTGTTTAATATTATAGAATACTAATTTATTCTTGTCTACCACTGATCAATTACATATCGTTGAAATCTTCATTTTCTACCTTTATTTTCATTCTGAAAAAATTCGAAAAATAGCGAAGCTCATATACAAGAAATTTATTTGCACCATAATGGTGAAATGGACATTTGAGCCGTGACAATGACGACAATGGAGCAACTATACCTTTCACCATTATGGCGCAAGTGTGCTTTTCTCTTTCTCTTTGGTCCCTGCCGTTCCCTAATAGGCCATTCGGTCTTTGAGCCACAGCCTTTTAGACGAAAGCCCATCTAAATGATCACAAATTAAATTGATTATCTTTCCGCGTGTCAACCGGCACGTATCCATTTCCTCAATACATGATAGGTGTTAGCCAATCCCTATCTTCTGCACGATCATTTCCATGATTTATAGGAAGATAATCCCTATGAATTGGCATTATAGTAAAAATTTCTTGGAGACAGACATTTGGTGTTTGTAGCCCCCTATTTGATATGAATCTCAAACATTATCCATCATCTACCCTCGCCTGTGCGAATTTGCGGTCCGTTCGGAATTGCGGCAATTTGCAATCTCCAGAAATCACATATCCCGTATCATGGTACTAGACCTCAGGAATCACAAAGCCTTTTGCTCGATTAACGGCGAGGGGCTTCCGATATTTGACCAGTGGCTCAGACTGCACACGAAGAAAACTGTCAAGTTGACGAATGACATTTGACACAGTATCAGTGACAGTCTTTTTTCTGTGAGTTGTGCCATGTTTGCACTTTGAAGGCCTTTGAAACAAAAGCTTTTTGCGAAATGCCCACATAAATCTAGGCTAAAGGCCGGCGCCGAGATGCAGTTCCGGTTAATCCCTCAGTTTTGTTGCCATGGCTGAATCACAGATGCCCCTCTGAAAGTCTTCCGAAGATCGAAGATGTTTCGAGCTGCTGACGGTCCACTATAATCCCATCTTCATCGTGACCACTACTGAAAGTCTTGCGTATGAATCCCAAGTAGTGGTCATCACAAACGTGGAGAAAAAAGATGACGACTACCGTCATTCGATCATATGAGCCGTTCTGAATCATAGCGCATCATTTTTTCTGCGTATTTGCTACGATTTCTAAATCGGTGGTAAAGTGAACTTCTCATTCGTCTAATATCTGCGGAGCAGCTGCCTTCGAAAGAGAGGCAACCGCGTGGAGTGGATAAAGCGAATGAGAAAACGGATTTAGGAACCTTACTGCGCACACTCATGTAGTAGGTCTATTCTCAGAATTTTGCGACCACTTTGGTTATTTACAGTTCCGGTCAAAATTGTGGAAACGCTTTTTGTTTTGGCCATAACTTTGCTCAAAGGTATCGAATCCCCATGAATTTTTTTGATGATACTTGACAAAATGTCCGATATTTGCTAATTTGGGTGACCCTTTACCTCGAGTGGATGCTCGAGGTACGTATGCGACATCCAAATTGTCCCCTATGTGAGTTCTTACAGTAGAGGACATCTCCTCAAGGGAAGGGGTTCAAAAGCGGAAAACTTGTAGTCATCCTTCTCCGCCGCGTTGTTATCTATGGGGGAATAATAAAACCGCGCGGCGAAGACGAATGACAACGAATTTACCAATTTGAGAACCCCTACTTGAGTCCTCATCCGCCCGCAAATGCCGACACCCTCACTATATCCCGTGTATTTGCATGATTAACTACTACGTGATTCATCCTCGCATTTTGGGAAGGGATCACACTTCCTTTCCCTCTCGAGTCTTGTACAAATCCCCGGGCGGATGTACATTTGCCTAAATGAATTGAAGCCACCACGATGCCGGTTTATCCACCCCGAGATAGTCTTTGACCATCCACATCTTGGATGTATTTAATTAATCGCGCACTGAGTTTGCACTAGCGGCTCTAAATCAAGAAATTAGTCGTCATTCTTCTCCGCAGCGCAGTTATCCAGTGAGTGATGCAATCGCTCTGCGGAGAAGAATGATGACTAATTTACCAATTTAGAACCTCTGGTTTGCACTTTGTTTGACAGTAGCATTGGTAGTTAGTATGCGAGATTGGTTATGCCTCGCGAATGCTGTAACATTTCAGGCTCATATCCCCGTTCTCGTACAAAGTACGCATTTTGCCAATTTTAGTTGCAAAATGATAATTTTTCGGATATGTTTCAGTCACCTCATACATTTGCGTACAGTGAAAGATAACCAATGAAGAAAGCGTTTGTCCATGCATATTTTACACCATACACCTTACTGTTTGTCACTGGCATTAGCAGAACCGCTACCTAGTAGTAAAGTCCAAGTAAAAGATTTACCATCGGACAAAAACCGGATTGAGTTGATTTTATACGAACTAGAACCTCCGGGGTGTAATTTCTATTGTATTGGCCTAGAGGTCTGTCTGTCTGGCCGCCAGGATGACTACGGCTCCATGAAAGTCACCCTGAACCCGGTGATAAAGTATTTTAAGAGGGAATATGACCCCCGATCCAATCAAGGCGTTGGGCTCTCCTGTGGTCAGCAACATCTGTCCGTGCCCCGCTAACATAGATAACATCAAGAAACGGCTTGGAACGCCAGGGAGTGACGGTTAAATGTAAATAACTGGATTAGCAGTCTAACGGGAGTAAATAACACATCTCTCTGTTGATAATCCCCTAATTGCGGAAAAAGCACTTAAAAGCACGCATTGATCCCTTTGATTGAGAAAGCGTTCGTCCACGTGCGCAGTTCATTATGTGCCGTTCCGTTTTCGCCGTGCAAATTGCCATTTCCTTAATATCCTGAATCTCTCCGGCATCCTTCGAAATTCTGTTTTCATGCCAAATATCCGCGGTTTTTGCCGACTTTTCTCCCCGAGAGAACTCCTTCCCCTTTTGGAGACTTGTTCATTTCGTTGCTAAACCATTCTCTCGGTATTATTTCCTTGTTCGAAGATGAGACAGTTGTCCAGAGTAGGGAATGCGTATTCTAGCCAATCTCGTCAGAGCGATTGTCTCTCACTTCGATACTCAACCGCTCTTGCGTTCCCTAGTCCAGTGGAGAAGTGACATTTTGAATGTACACGGACTGGAAAATTTTTACTATGTTGCGAATGTTGCGAAATTGTTCCAGTACGCGCAGTTCCAAAACATCGCTTCTCCGTTCCAAAGGGACTGACTAATATTATTGTGGAAAACGGAAGTGACATAGCTGGTACACATGGCGAGTTTTGAACCTACCTATGGATGATCGCAATGTGTGCATTTCTTTATATTGGAATCATGAAACATATCTGAACTCTTCTGCGAAAGTGCGAATTTGAGCTGTTTTTCAAATTATTTCGATGTAAACTAATTAAAATTGATTTTTAAAATCATTTTGGACACATTTAAACATGTACCAACCGAAATATCGATGAAAACATTACGGTCACATTGACATTCAGATATGTTTCAAGAGTCCTTATTAAATTCGGATAATCAACTGGAGGCATGGAATTTGTCAGTTCCGTTTTCCACAATAATAACTGTGTTCCCCTCTCCATATCCCTTTATCCCTTTTTATCCCAGTTCCCCACCCTCTCTGTCCCTTTCATTCTTTATAAATTGAATTATGCACGTACACAATAGAAACCACAACACGATGTCCACGACAATATCTGCTTGGAGGAAAAACAGCACGTGCAAATTCATATTTTTCCCTCCAATCATGGTTTGTCCACCCACAAAACGGATAGCCGAGAGTGTGGTTGGCAGTTTAGCCACTTTATTGGTTATGTTTCAATGTTGCTATATAACTGAAGATATAGCATCTGTGAAACATAACCCATAAAGTAGTCATACTGTCAACGATAGGGCGACACAATATCCTTCTGATGAGAACGAAGGCATCCATCATCATTTATCTCTTTGTCCACCCCCTTCTGAGATAGATCCTCGAGGAAATTAAGCCGTTCAAATGTGGGAAATGGCCCCTTTCATCTCGGCCTTCAATGCCGGTTACGGTAGTATTATTCGCTAAGAAAAATGCCTCGTGGAAATTGTCATCTTTCCCATCGCATGCTTTTTCACACGATATTTCCTCATCTGATCAAAATAACTGCCATGCGTGAGGCAATATTTGTCATACAGGCTCGAAGTCAGCTTACATATTTCCTGAATTAATAATAATAATATCTCCATAATATCTCCTTGCAATAGTGTAATTGTTTTCCGACAGTTGGTTCCGTAACCGATGATGTGATATGCCTGTGAAAATGATTTACGATTGTATTTTAACTGATTTTGCACATGATGTGATATGTGAAAATGATGAATGTATCTGATCTGGTCTTGTATTTCCCGTAGTTAACTTGTAGTCTTTTGAACGCAGAACAAATTGCTTTTGTATTCAGCAATGAGCAAATGCAAAATGACGCCAAGCGCCATGTTCTTCTCGAAAGGATTCACGTGGTCACTGAGTACCCAGCCCAGTCTAGAGTGGACAGTTTGTAAATATCCCAGATCAGTTATGTTTCACTGGACGGTAGATCTTGACAGTTATTATGCATCCTATCCCAAGTGTTATTCCTAGTACGCGACTCACATCTGGATGCTACCCTGGTCTCTCGCTTTTACGCGCTAGTTCGTCGTTTTGGAACATGTTTCAATAGTGAGACGATATAGAGGCCATAGTAACGATTCAGTTGGGATCCATAATATTGCCTTCGTGAAACATAACTGCTCTCGTACACAAACTGCCCACCCGCAGATCATTGGTCTTGTGCAAGCATCTTCACTTTGCTTCCTCCCTTGTATTTAGCCACTTACTCCCACTTACTTACTCCTCCTCCTCCTCCTCCTCCCCCTCTATAGATGAGGGAAGGTTCCGAAACGGCAACATCCCCCCTCCGATGACACGGCACTCATTATGCACGACATTTGCCGTGGTCGTCGAGGCGCGCGACCCGTCCAAGTCTCTTATGACCCCTCTGTATCTTGGCCTAAGACCCGAGCCCTGGGACCAGCCCCACGACCCACGGATGCAGCTTATTCGCCGTGCAGAATAGTGCTGCTGACCTGGTAGTGAGCATTCTCTGACCCCCAGTCATGGCAGCACAAAAATATGTTTCACGAAACGTAGTTCGCGTCTCTCCTAGTCATGCTCTTGCACATGGCGGTAGAAAATATATGGAAGTCCATGTCACTGTCAAAGTACCTGCGCATCATTATTATGCGCGTCGTAACCAAACTGTTATGCCTCGTACGCAAGTTACTTTGTTTTGACCGACTGTCTTTCTTGCTCATATTTGCGGGCTATATTTCGTCATTTCTCTGAACTTCGATCGTGATTCGATGTATGTTTCAACTGTGAGATTTATTGGAAGAATAGAATTTCCGTTGATAGTTGTGGTGACTCGGGTAAGAATTCCAAGGAGATGTACATTTTTCAGTCGTTTGATTCCTTTGGATCGGTTGTGTCTCCCATATGATGGACAACAGCTCCGAGGGAATTAAACGACAGGAAATTATTGTACTTCTGCTTGGTTAACCGTACCCCAATAAGATCCCTACAAAAACTTCTGTTAACCAGGAATCACATTGCTACTAGGTAGTGTTCCACAGTTCAGAGATTGTATGAACATTCAGTTGCAGTGCACCTGTCCATATCCGTGTACAGTATGGATAATATTATGGAACGTTAGTGACAGCCGTTCATTTCTAGCCGTCTAACTTCATTCCTAGCTATCGTCTCTGCGAAGTGAAAGAGAGACGACGGTTAGGAATGAAGTTAGACGGATAGAACTGAACGGCTGCCAATAACGTTCCATAATGCGCTCCCTATGCACCTGTCCATGTTGTTTTACATCAGCTGATCCCTGGGTGATTCCTTGTCGACCTCTGATGTCTTGACAAGAACACACACACGCATTGTAGCGAGAATCAGGTAGCCATTCTTCCTGGGTCTCATATGCCATTCATGGAATGATGTCGGGTGTTCCATAGGGTGAGAAGTAGGGAACGACTTATGGACCGTTTTTCATCCGTGAGCACCCGTGAGTCATTCAATAACGTAAGTCATAAAAAAATAAATAAATAAATTCGCCCTCGTTCATAAGAGACGGGCGGTCGAATGAGAGCACAGACGAAAGTCAGTCCATAAGTCGTTCCCTAGTGAGAAGGACCACAGCGCCCTGGACAATGTAGTGCCTATGGTTGGGAGTTTGACTACCTTATAGGTTATGTTTCACGGGGAATATATGCTCTAATATATGGTGTCATTGAAACTTAACTGACGGTCGCTGACGAGCACTACAATGGGTGATGGACAGTAGAAGAGACCTCGAAACGCACATTTCTCTAACCTCCCTATTCTCGTCCGAGCGGTTGTCTATGAGGTTGAAAGACGACCGCTCGTACTAGAACCGGGAGGCAAGAAATATGCGTTTCGAGGTCTGTAGACAGCAGCGCCCTCGACATTGTACTGCTGCCGTTAAAACGCTGATGAGACTAATGAATCAGCCGTACCAATCTTATGGCAAAGCGGTCTATTTCACCGCTATGGCGCAAATATCGCTGACGCTGATGTGTTGTCTATTGAAGGCATACTACTAGGTACGGTAGGTTAAAAAATGCCCCAATTCATAAAGAATGCATCCTGAACCCACTCTGTCATCCTCTCAATCTCTCCTTTAGTCCTGTTTTCATAAAAGACCGGGTCGAAGAGGCTAATACTGAGTAACCATCCATATCATGAACGGTTCTGTGTGTTATGAGGCCCACTTCTTCATTTATCAAGGAGCTGATGGATTACTCTTGTGACAGAACAGGAGCTGCTTCCAATCTCATGCCCAATGCCAAATCTTAGAGGTTGACAGGGTTGTGATTTTCTCACTGATCGAAGCACATGCCACATGAATCATTTCTTGATTCATGGTGGTCTTCTGTCAGCACCTACCATTCCTTTGAACTCGTTCGACTGCCATCTAATGTGTCGCAAGCGAGTTTTTAGAGCATTCGTCATGTCTTCACTCTCTGAGGAGTGGTTGCGTCTGTATTTTATAGACAACCGCACTGCTGAGAGTAGAGACATGACGAATGCACTTGAAGATTCGCATTAGACACCTACTCTCATCTCGCTTCATTCCGCACCAGCGTAATTGTGCCGCAGTCACAAAATGTGTGTGAATGTGAGGTCTAATTGTATTATACTTTTTCACCGATGTTCTTTCTATGTCGACGTGTCTGTGTTCCGTTGGCGCGGTGTTCGTACATTTGTGCCAGTCCTTGCATACTATCGAGATCAAATTACTGTCACACTGCTGGTGTCTGGCATACAGTCAATATGTAGAACTAAGTTAGCTGCCATAGTATAACGCCACTCTCTTGCGCACGGTTGTCTCTCACTTATACTAATAAGTCGTACTAATAGAAGATCAAAGTGACAATATCCAATAGCGCAATCGCATTGGACTTGGAAGATTTGTACCAGAGTGGGGCCCAGGGCATTTCTAACCTCCACATTCTCCTCAGCGCGGTCATCTCTCAATCTCATATACAACAACTCGGAGGAGAGTGAGGTGGTTAAAATCCTTGATGAAGTCCACTCTAATTTGTACCAGGCCTTTGGCTCCAGTTGTACTTGAACGTGATCTATGAATGCGTGCTCGAGACAATCCGTCTGTCCATTTGCTCACCGCGCCTCTTTTCATCTATCACGTTTGTAGCACCGTTATTGCTTCGTCTGGAGGGTCCTATATTCCCCCATTATTCGAACGCGACACGAGGTATGTGACAGCGAAACGACATTTCGCGCATTCCACGCGTCTCATTGTAAGCAATATTTTAGCCCTTCGAGCCTCATAAATCACTATCCTTTTCCAATATAATAATATTCGTTCGTGCAACCGTGCATCGTTTTTGAATTGCGCGCGATAGGCGCAAGAACAACGACCGCTCGGTGCGAAGCGAGATTACATATTGACGATTCAACGCGATTTACGCATTTGCGGTCAGGCTCACATTCAGATTTCTCTGCTCTTTCTTATAAAGTAGTGCTCTCTCACTACTGTCTAACCAGCAACAGAACGACAGTCCTACCGTGCGCGTTCACAATTGCCGTCCTAAAACACTGACGCACGAGGTTGCTCATCCCGTAAGAGTTCCTATACTAGACACGAATGGAAGATTGGCTGGAAGGATGAGACTGTGACGGTGGTGTCGCTTCTTAGAATTAATGCAGAATGGACAATACAGTCTCCTCTTCCCCCTCTGTTCTTCTTTCTTCCTTCTTCTTTGTTGGTCGCTTCTTCACGCGTCGACGTCGTGGCCAGTGAATTTGCACACCAATTGCTAATTTCCGGGTCCGTTCCTCGTTCCGCGCCGCCGCCCTGTCAGTGAAAAACAAGCGCGCGCCATGGGCGTTTACGCCATACTGTTGAAATGCACACTTGCGATTTTAGAGTGCCGAAAACGATGGCGCATCTGTCGATTTCATCATTATGGCGCAAACGTCCGTGGCGCATTGATCTTGCCACCCTGTCTCTCGGCTCTCTCGTGCGCATGCTGTTTGCTGGTGAAAGACCCGAGCGCGTGAACATTAGCGCCATAGTTGTGGAATGGGCATTTCCGCCGCCGTGTCTACAACCAGAACGATGTTGCAAATGTGCATGAATTTCATATCTTTAACTATTGGGATCACTGTTCGGGAGCGTGAGTGTGTCCCAGGTGAGTAACTCGGGTTTTGGTAATTAAGCACACGGCCGTGACATACGCATGCAATTTGAGTTATATGGGCCTTCTTATAAGTTGACTCATAATGCAGACGATAGCGGGGCTGGTAGAGTCGCGAACTACGTATGCCTTTCGTGAAACATATTTTTGTGGCGCTCTCTTCAGACATTGTGGTATTTATCTCTTCTCCTAGCGCACTTTCATCTTCATCGTGTGTTTCCTAGGGTGTCGCATGCGAGTCGTTTAGTGCATTCGTCGTGTCTCTACTCTCGGCGGAGCAGTTGTCTCCAAAATTCAGAGACAACCGCTCCTCAGAGAGTATAGACACGACGAATGCGCTAAACGACTCGCATGCGACACCCTAGTGTTTCCGTGTAGGAGCGTATAATTCCAACTGACATCTGCTTGGAGCACGATACTAAAATATGCCCTGCACGGGGATGGATTATGTGTCCGTTCCGTTGATTCGTGCGTAGCATTTTATCTTTCCAGGTATCTCATGAGCATATTCGGCCATCTCTCGTATTAGTATGAGATATGACCGTTCATAAGAGATTTGACAGTATGGTCCACAGAACGTTTGATTTATGCTTCTCGAATAGGTAAAAGGGAAATCAAACTGCCAAGTATGCTGGACCGAGGACAAGTCATACACATAATATTGTGATAGACAATATGCGCCTGGAAAGTGTTGGATACAATGGATAGTTGACCTCAGCTCGATCTACCTATCGAATGATGTAAACCGGGCATCATACAGTATTTACAGCCATTTGCATGCCGGAAGCAAACTGTCAAAGTTGCGAAGCAATTTTCGACTCTTGCTGCTCTGTCTGACCTGTTGCTTTTTATAGCTACTCTCGTTCGTTTTTGGCATTCTCCGAACGAGTCAACCCGACAATATTTGACAGCAGGAGGAAGTGGGTTCGCGAGAACTCACGCTGCTATTTTGCTGTTCGCCCCCCGAGTTATCGCTTTTAACCCCCACCAAGCCGAGTGGATATGCCGAGTGTGAACACTCATCGTTCTGAATACTGTGCACTCTCTTTTATGCATGCCATTTCGTCCTTTATCTGATCGTATGTTCGTGGTTTTAATATGTTTCAAACCCGTTATATAGGAGCCTTTAATTTAGATTCAGTGATAATATTCCCATGGATTTGGAGTATTTAATGGTATACAGCTCAGTTGGGATGAATAATACTTCTGTCATGACAATGGCAAGAGGAAATTTGCATTGTATTTTCGTTGGTCATACTTAGCACGTCCGATTGGCGAAATATGAACTAATACCTTCTAAAAGGCGCTCGTCTGTCTTCCGAGGCATTTGTAACTACATAACAGGCATATCTCATCTTCATAGGTTGTAGGAGTGTTAAGAACAAGCAGCTCACGTGCCGTCAATTGAATTATTTGCCGTTTACTTCGTTAGCGCGGAAACGTTCGGGTCTGTGTTGAACCGCGTGAGAGAATGATTTCCTGTATGATTAGTTCGTGGGAGCCACGAGGACTTTGGTCTGCCTGTTCATGAATTCCGAGTTTCAACAACTTTATCAACTTTCCGTGTTCTTAGATCTAGGTCGTTCTGAAATACCCACGCTTTCTGGAGCATATCCAAGTGTATAGATTAGATTCCCCTACGCTTTCTCATGATCTTTTTCTCGAATCTGTAGCTTTCCATGTGCTTTGTCGCGATAATTTACCCGCAATTCTCGGTTTAAAGTCCCAAAGATCGTTCGACCAATGCACTTGCACAGGAAATTCTCATCTAGAATGCATGAAATTCCATCGGAAATATTGAACTGTAGAAACCTTTGGCTTCGCCAGTCCAAGGCACTTAAGAAAATTCACATAAATTATGTCTGAATAGCCCGTGATTATTTAACTATCTCTGGTCATTTTCTGGAAATCCGCTGCTCATTCCATGCTCAATGGCGCTCGTTAATCCCACTGAGTGACTGTACTGCGACACGGGACCAGACGCGCCTCATCAATCACAAGGGTGCCTGCATCTTGGACTGCCCTTGTCTTGCGCTCGAAAGAGCCATGTGCCCTTGTAGTTGCAATGGCCTGCCACTAGGGTTTCCAAAACGGTAATTTTATACACTTCTCGTTCCCCCTATTCCACTCGGAGCTGTTTTCCAACGAAATTATATCTGTTGAAATTAGACGAATGAGAAATGCACTATATGACATAAAATTACCGTTTTAGAAAACGTAGTTGGTACTCAAGAACTACTGAGCAACGCGCGAGTTCCGGCGATAATTGCCTCATTGAAATTTCATATCCCCTTCATTCACACATTGTCACATAATAATTGTGCCGTTCTAGCGCCATGCACACTTTCAGACTTGCGTGACTTATCAAGCCAGGACATTTGGGCCAAAACGGTGAAATGGACAGTCGCGCATCATTATCTTTTTCAAGAGGTGCATGTGACAAATTTCACCGTTATTGCGCTAATTTCCATTGCGCAGTTGCATTTTCCCCACAACGGCGCAAGGGTCCACTTTACCATTACGGCGCAAACGCCCATAGCGTTCTTGCCTCTCGCCCGGATTATCACAGCTCTCTCTCTCTCCACTCTCGTAATTATCAGAGGCAGTCGTTCGAGGCCCCTCCCCCTTTGGACGGGGATGAAGCCCATCCCCATCACTTCATATCACAGTCTCCTCCCGGCACGCTACTACTAGAGACCTCGAAACGCATATTTCTAACCTACCCTGTTCTGGTCCGAGCGGTCGTCTTTCAACCTCATAGGCTACCGCTCGGTCGAGAATAGGGAGGTTAGAAATACCCGTTTCGAGGTCTCTAGCTACTGGCTATTGCATGTCTCGTTCTTTTCTCACGGTCAGCCGTGCCACTTGGATTAGGACTCGAAGCCAACACTGTTCGCATATATCTAATCTCATTGTTGTCATTCTCAACTGTCCTCATCTCAAGAACAACCGTTCGGAATTCTTTGTTCGTAAAAGACAACTGCGACATGGACGTTTGCGCTGCAATGCTGAGGTGGCCCGATGCACCATCTCTTCTTTGTGACGGCGCAAGGGTCCATTTCACCATTATGGCGCAAGAGTCCGTGGTTTTTTGTTTACTGATGTTCGTATCGGCATGCATGGGGGCCGAATGCCCCCACTCTCTGACTACTGTCCTTGACTGTGGTGCGAGAGACCATGCGAGGACAGCAGAATGGCAGCTAATTTGTCCGTTCATCTCCATTTCCACCCTCTCGTCCTTGTTCCTTTTCCACCACCGACTAAACAAGTATCTCCTGCTCTGGCTATAGCGCCCCCGAGAGAATGATGGAGATTATTACGCCCAATCGGGCCAGACACTAATTTGTCAATCGAGGTTGTATGAGCACTCCTCCGCATGTCGCGCCTCATTTCAAGCGCCTCCGCCAATTTTCGCTTTGTCTCAGATTAGTACCACCTCCGCAATGTCGTTGTTTGAATCCGCCATTTCGGTCCTCGTATCAGATTCTAAAATGAAAATGACAATATTCAGCTCCAACCCCCGCTCGCGCAATACCGCCGCTCAACGAGCGCGAGCATGGAGCCTCTTCCCATAGGTGAGTTGCGTGACGAATGTTAGTTGCGTGATGTATGTTAGTGCTATTGTTTGCTCTTGCAAGCAATCTGTCAAGTTCGACTCCCCACACGGACAGTTTGACTTTGGCAGGCGTTCTCGTGTCCTATCTCTTCATCATCCTCATCGGAGTAGCAGGAAATGCATGGGTAGTACTGTCGGTTGTTCGATCCCGCCGACCTAAATCCAAGACGACCCCAGCCTCACCTTCTGATAGATTACGGTAAGCCTTCCCTGTCCGTAACCGACTAAAATACGGACATCTAGGTCCTACATCGCGGTGCTCGCCGTGGTCGACTTGACTGCACTTATGGCTCTAACAGTGAAGACGCTATACTTGGTGATGCCTGACCTCCGATTGGGTAAGCCTACTTGATTATTCTCAACTGAACTGCTACTCTTTCACATACCAACTGTCCTATTGTCCTTGCGCCTTTATCCCATATGTGAAACATATACAAAAACAGGAATGTAGTAGGGTGTTGCATGCGAGTCGTTTAGTTCATTCGTCGTGTCTCTACTCTCTGCGCAGCGGTTGTCTCCAAAATTAGGAGATAGTTACATGAGATTGTCATGGTAGATACTTGGGTATTGCGCATCCCAACTGAACTGTAACTCTTTCATTTTTCCTCACAGATGAATAATATTCCGAATCAAAAGCTGAGGTTAGAGAAGCGACGAAATAGCGCGCGAAACTGAGAGACAGTCGGTCAAAAAACGCGAGGAGCAAGCTATGCACAACAGTGAGGATGACCGGTCAGAGAGCAATCGCATCGCATATTCATTGCCCATTGTGGTGCACGCCCGATTGGAGCCGCGGGTGACTAACACCATCTGACAGGAAGGATGCAGCGTCCCTTCCGAGACACATGTAGGTAGCTAGTGGGCACATGCCACGTGACTGTAGGGAGGGAATAGGATCGAGAAGAAGTATCTGTAGTGTGATTGGCAGTTTGACTATACTTTATGGGTTATGTTTCACAATGGGTATGTCTTCAAATTTATACTGCCCTTGGTTTCAAGAAACATAACACATGAAGAAGTCGAACTGTCAAGAATAGTCTGTAGGCACATGTCACGTGAATACACGGTAGTAGTGGGGATCGAGAGGGATGCGTTCTTGAATGCAAGACTCTGGATGCATAGCACATCACGTGGTCTTAGGGAGGTCCGAGAAGTGTGGAGAGCCGAGGAGAAGGAATGCCTGGACAGGCGTTTGTGTATCTTCCTGGGCACGCAAAGGCACATGTGCATAAAAACTGCAGGGGTGTTGAGAGTCCAGAATGACGCCGGGCCCGAATGCAACACCCTGGCCGAATAGCACATCTGATTGTCATAGAGAGGTCTGAGGATTGTGGAGAACCGAGGAGAGTATGCCTGTAGCTCTAGTTGGCATGGTGGTCATGAGCAATTCTAATTCTAACCACCCCGTTCTCCTCCGAACGGTGGAATCTCAAACTCATAGACAACCGTTCGGAGGAGAATGGGGAGTAAGGTTGGCAGTTTGACTAGGGTTTCGGATATGTTTCACAGCTCTTATAAATTACATATCTGTAGCCACGGTGAAACATAACTTAAAACCTAGTCAAACTGCCAACAATAATGGGGAGCTTAGAATTGATCATGACCCCACTTTAGTAGGCACATCACATGTTCATAGACTACGGGAGTGGGGAGGATCCAGAAGGAAGCAGGCCCGAATGAAACTCCCTGGGCTCTTGGACTGTCTTTTGTCTGTGTTCTCATTCGACTGGTCGTCCATGATAAGCGAGAGAGGAAATGAATCGCAGATGCGCACGGACGAAAAAAGGTCCATAAGTTCATCCCTACCCTGAACACTCGCGGGCCTATCAGAAATGCATCACAAGTGATGGGGGGAGCATGCCCCCGTTCACTAAGACACACATTCTGTCCTGAGCTGTTCAAACTCCACGGGGAGAAAATATCTAAACACACACTCTCTGGAGATTACTTCGAGTTCACGGAAACTACTACATCGCTTTTAAAATCCTACGAATTCCCTAGTCAGGAAATGATGTGCTGATGAGAGGACAGGACATGGTGGTGAAGGCGGGAAACATCGTTAGTTAGCATGAGGATCTCGGATGATCGATCTCGCCAATAGCAGTTTTTGCTTTGAAAGCAAAGTGGCATAGGAACCACTTATCCGCATCAGGGAAATTTCTAGTTATTCTGGAACGGCTCAAAAATCGTATTGGCTGGGGACCACATGGAGTGTGCTACCTCATAATTGATAGGAGTCTTCAACTGTAACTTCTGCGCAAGTGTAGGATAGGGTGTACGACAATCGCGTCATGGTCATTTGCGCCATTGTGGTGAATTGCGCAGGCGCCGTTGTGGTACACCCAACAATTCCTCTTTGTAGATAACGTCTCATGTCGAGCCGTGTTCCTCCTGGACCACACGGTGAAGCTGTCATCGCTCACGTGCCTCTCGTGCATATCCGTCGAGAGATACATCACCATACGCAAACCATTCTGCAGTCAGGTATGATTTATTTTTATTTATTCCGAAATAAGTAAATAAAGGAGGGGACCGCGATATCGTTTTCGGGTAAACGTTTAATCGCATTGGTCAGTGGTTCAGACCAAAAAACATCTGACGCCTGGTCTTGTCGGTTGTGAGTATGTAAGTGCTTGTTGTTCGGGAGCGGCGTTTTTTGGTCGCGTCTACTACTTAAATACTCGGTTATCTGTATATTTTCGCCGCGCGCCCCCGGTCATTGCTCGTAGATAATTGGGGGATGAGTAGGCGCAATGAGTATACGTATTGCAGATCAGGAAGCGGTTCATCCAGCTGACCCCCGTGATCGCCCTCAGCGCCATTACAGTATTCGCGGCAGCCCTGCTCGTCGAGGTACCGCTGCTTTTAGTAACTCTTTTTGTTTAAATCCACTGGTCTATAATATGATAACTCCACTGGGTATAATACAGAGTAACTCTGATCACTGTCCTGTTCTGAATTGCCCTAGTGTCCAATTCCCACAGTAGCAAAATGACAGCCAAGTATAGTGTCCTTTCAGATGTCCAACGTGGTCGTCTCGCAAGACGGCATGAACTGTGTACAGAGCCCGCGAAAGAAGGTTCGTCAATTCAGCCTCCACTCTCGGTGGCACTTTGGCTACTTTATGAGTTATGTTTCACAGGGAGTACACATTCAAATAGCAAATTTCCAACATTGCATCCACCCATATCTACGTATACATTTTACGACGCGATTCTTCCTAATCCAGGGGCTTAGGCGCTGTTTTGCTTGGCGGTTGTCCAGGTTCCAGGAAGGTGGATTCCTAGAATTTCCATGTCTAATGTGTCCATCCCGTGATTTCTGTCTGTTCGCTGTGGGGAGCCTTTGGTCAGCAGATAGGCTGTTTGTTGTTTGTGGTGTCCTTGCCCCGCATCATAAGCACTGGGGCTAATCCCCTTAAGCTTAAGCGCGTGAGGGTGGTATCCGCTTTCCCCCGCGGAACATATTTCATTAGCACCTTCCTTTGGCTGGTAAACAACACACAGCGAACACTACATCACGAGTATAGGGAAATGCAATTTGATATCCGGGAAGCAGAGTTCAGACGCGCAAAAAGGGGCGAGATCAACAACACTAGAGCAGATTCCGTCCTTTTACTCTAAGCCTGAACCGGCAAAAAGCTCTAACTAGACACTAAAACACGGTTTCAGGTGTGGATGCAGCTGGCCGGTCACGTGGTTGGTGGATCGTTCCTCGCTCAGCTCACAATGATCACACTCAACTACTCGCAGATCGTGAGACACGTCAGGAGGAAGTTCTCCAAGAGGAAGGCCAGAGGTTATTTATTTACCTACTTACGAACGTCTAGCATCTTACTAAGTGTTTGAGTTACTGTTCCCATATAACTACAAAACATAAGAGTCTATCATTTAGTATCTTACTGAAGTATGCCGTATGTCTATGGTACTAGTATCTTGGTTAGGTGAATCAGTATAATAACCAATATCCTTTCAGTGGTCGCCCACTCCCGCCAGAACGATGCCCTTGTATCGGAACCCCGGTACATGCGCGAGATGACCTCGGCCATCCTCCGTGTCCTTCTCTTCCACGTCGTGTGCTGGCTGCCCTTCTGCCTGATCAGGTAGCTATACCGTACCCCATGTTTTCCGCCCGGGAGTCCATGACCTTTAATCGTTCTAGAAATGTCAATGAGTCACTCTACTAGTAAACGAGTTAGCGAGTGCACTTACTCTGATAAGGGATGAGACATCGCTTCGGGATATTAATTTGTGTCCTTAAGACTCACCCCCGCCGCGGATTTCATCTCTCAGCTATCGGCTAGCATGAGGATGTTTAAGAACTTCTCCGAGCTCAGGTGTGTCCTGGCTGGAAGAAGTACAGTAACCAATATTGATTGATTGCAGCTTCGGCACGGTCGTCGTCTTCGTCGGGCATCTTCTCACGTACGTGAGTGCGGCCGGAGACTGGATCTTCTACGCAGTTATGAATCGGGATCTGCGAAATCTCATCAGGTCAGCCCCTGAACTAGGTCATTCTGGTTAGCTTACGGTCCGCTATAATCCCATCACCATAACCACTACTGGTCTTGCGTATGACCATAAACGTGGGGTAAAAAAATGACGGCGACAGCCGTCATTCGAATCATCCGGGAAATTCTGATTTACACTTTCACCGGGGATTCTAAATCGGCTGTAAAGTGCATTTATCATTCCTCCAACCTCTATGCATTGTTCGGTCGACTTTGCCACGTGTGAGTGTAAAGGGGCATTAGATGAATAACCAATGCACTTTACTCCGGATGCTGAAACGATGAGATTCGGTTCATAGACGAATTCATCAGCTGTCACTTCCGAATTAATCGTTTGGCGTTGCAACATTGCTCTCGGGAACTTTTAGCCGCATCACAAGACCCGCGTCTTAAGAAGCTAGCCCATGGAAGCGATTTTCGCTTATGGTAGAGTCATTCGGCTAATTCGATCTCTGCATGACTCGCGCAAACGACGTATATCGTGTGAAGGTGTGCGTCTATCAAGAGGGGATATCGAGAATATAACCGAAGACCGATCATCCTAATTGACACACTCATTCACTCACGGCCTCATTTTATCCTCCCATATGCCACTGACGCGCCTCGCCATTCACATTTGTACTGATAGGATAACGCCTCAGGGGCTACCCTCCAATTCAACCCCAACGTGGATGGGGATTAGAAAGAATGGCTAAGTATAGCGCCGGAGAGTATTAGGACCTCTTCGAACAACGTTGAGGGGATTATAAAGAGTTGCTAAGTATATCTCGGGGACAGGGAGTTATTTGGCATATATCAGGACCCTTCAATTCTCCCAACGTGGGGATTAGAAAGGATGGCTAAGTATATCCCCTGAGGGCATTAGGGACTGGGGGCACAAGATATATTTGGATGGCCTATGATTGCAGATTAACGACGGAGCGCAGAAAGCGATCGACGATGTCACAGCAGTGCTCGCCCAGTCCATTGCACAAGAGTCTACGACAACAGGTGTGCGATTACATACATAGACCACTACATTGAAATAGGGCTCCAAGCATGGTAGAAGGGCATTTCCCATTCTCTGAGCAGCGCATGTCTAACGGGGCACAGGGACAGCAGCTCGGCGTTTAAACCCTATCTTATACACAAAATACCTATGATAGTAAGCTGGCAAATCAATGACAACAGTGATGCAAATCTGATGAGGTAGTCTGTAGCTTCTGTTCAACGATACAAAAACAGGGTTGCATAATTGTAGCAGTGCGGACTCATTTGATTCAAACTAGAGATTGAGTGAAGTTTTAAAACTGTGCACCCCACGCACGTAGTTGGACCAAACACAGTGCGATTTCTGTGCTGTTTTCTCGTTTTGCATACTTATGAGGTTGTTGTTGATGGGGAGGGAGGAAGCCGTGGGATTTGTGATGAAACTGCGTTGAAATCTGTTCCAGGAGAGATGTGTGTAGACGACACAGAAGCTCCCTCCCGGAAGCCATTCGAATATTATTTCGCTAATCCAACTAATCGCATTTCCTGCAAAATGCTGTGTACTTGTGTGGCGCGGAACAACATCCTGTTACCGCTGTGGCCGCTCTAAATCATAAGACCCCCTCACTTCCAAGGGGCCGAGATTATGGTTGGCAATTTGACTACTTTATGGGATATGTTTCAACGCTACTATATATTTGAATATATAACTTCTGTGAAACATAACCCATACGTGCGGAATGACTCGCTTGCCATGGGACGTGCACGAAGATGTGCGTTATGCAGTTATGAGGGTGGACCTAGTTGGAAATAACCTTGCATAATGAAGATGGCTAAGGTTTACGTGTCACTACGTGGAATGTGACATCCACGATATATAACTCTAATAACTGCAAGGGACCTTTAAGAAGGTTGAACACAGTATTATGCATCCTAACTAAACTGTTGCTCTTGACATTTTATCTCACAGTTGAAACATATCCCGAAATGACGAAATAGCACGTAAAAATGAGAGACCTGGGTGGCATCCAAATGTGATACTAGGAATAACAGTTCAAATAGGATGCTTAATATATTATACAAGTACAATTTTTATATAAAATTTTCCAGGTGGCATCATCGCTGCGCTTCTTCCAGTCCATTCAATCGTACAGAAGCAGTGGCGGCGGTTGCTCGTTCGACGACTCGACCTTCGGCCATTCGCTTGTCATCCACAAGGACCATGGTAAGAATTAGACATCGCATAACGCCTCTCAATCGCCTCACGAAGTGCATTCATTCTCTCTAATTCTTCTCCGAGCGGTTGTCTATCGTCTGCAAGAGACAACCGCTCGGAAATGAATTCGAGAGAATGAATGCACTTCGTGAGGCGACTCAGAGGCGTTATGCAATGTCTAGTAAGGATTCATTCCCCTAAATGCATTTGATATTCGCCCCTAATCCCCGGCTCTTGAGACGCTTTTCTGCTGCTGAAAGTCAATGTGGGGGAATTGCGCTCGTAGATACAGACATTAAATATGCTTAAAATCGTGTGCTCAAAGAATTTGGGCACTTGCCTACATTATGCCAATCGTATTATTCTTTTAAATGAAACGGGTTTGCCTAGTACGAAACCTCTCCCAATTTCGTAATAATGACCATTTTTTACCTCCTACCTTTAGTTATGATTTTGAATAGGTTTCACAAGGAACATATAGATGCTGACTTTCAACTCAGTTTGCTTGAAGAGAATTGTATAACTGTGATTGATCTAAACACAAAACAGCTGTTCTTCTTCTGAGTCTTAAAAGACATGTTTTTCAGCCGACTGTTCGCCCAAGTCATCCGTGTTTTCGGCGGATTTCGCGCCATCACCGAAGATCTCCGCCCACTCGGTTAAAATCCGATCCAGCCTAATTAACGGAGACGAAGTGGCAGTATAACTTACTGGGGTGTATTTTCCTATTTGTATGTATTTCGCAATCACTCCATGAATCTCATATCCTCAAAGCGTACGAGTATTGAATCTGTTGTATGGTGCACAGTGTGCTTTAGCATTTTTATCGAAGTATGATACGGTTAGATCATAAGTATTTACTCATTTATTTATCCTTGTACATATTCGTCCCACATGTACTTTTTAAAAACCATATCCATCCCCGGTAGTGATGATTGTACAGTAGATACAGGCAATCGGTTGTATTTTCGTATGCACCCAATCTTCATGTATCCCAAACGAACTGTTAGATTCCGCCGTATCTCATCTTCGGTCGCTTATGGATATGTTTCAACTATGAGATATGTAGGGAATAGTAACAGTTCGGTTTGGATGCATTATATCTACGCATTGTAATTTTCACACGGGTAGTGTATTTTTGCTATGCAGCAATTCCAATTTGTCGTGAATGAAGCTGAGTATACTGACTCATGTTGTGTTCATTGGAAAATACACACACACGAGATACTGGGAAAATTTAGGCTGGGAACACAAGGCGAATATTGTACATAACAAAGTGATTGTTGTTTTTCCATACAATATGGTTTCGCAAGAAGACAAATCATTCTTCTGAGGAATATGATTCTGTTTGGTGCAGTAACAAACGACAATTCATTAGAATATAGCGTGTGGGAATTCTGACCATGTCCAATCCCCTCCAAGTGATCATCTCTCAAGGAAGCTGCTCGGATGAGAGTAGGGATTCTAAGACGGTAGTAGAGTGCATTCGTCCGTCGTCTAGTTCACCGAGAGCGGTCGTCTCACTCATGCGATAGACAGCCGGTTTACGAGATTTAGGGCATCAACGGATGCGCACTACTACAGTTTTAGAAACACTAGAAGACCCGGATGGACTTCCCACATGTGTGATCCTATCATTCATCCTACAGTGTAGTCTAATGCTGGATTGCCCTAAATGAGACGCACGTTTTTACGAGGAGCACGTTCTCGAACGCTTAATTTGGAAAGCCTTCAGTTAAAGGGATATGATAAGGATGAGCGAGAACGAACTACATTCATTGTCCCGTAGTAGGTCTCTCAAGGATGCAATTCTGTATTATTCATGCTGTTTCAAATTCAAGCTCTTTTTTTCTATTAACGAACACTCCGGTTCCTGTGTTCTCACTAAATAACTAGTGTGCGTTGTTCCTCTGGCCAACGTGATTTCACATATGTTTCAACACCAAAACATAAAGGCACTGACTTTCAAAATCGGCTTATTGGAGCAGATTGTATATCAGGTGACATAATTTTCAGTGTGATAGGCAACAGCGTCAAGGATGTTTACGCCATAATAGTGAAATGGACCCTTGAGCTGTTGAAGTATGTCCGTTGCATCATTATGGTGCAAATATAGTGTTCTTGTCTTTCACATGATTTTCATTTTTCTTATGGAAGGACTAGACGGACATGATGTAACATCACTAATGTTTGTGATGGAAACACATGATGGTCGCTAATGCTCCCACCACCCACAATCGAGACTAGGGAACGCATTATGGAACTTCTAACCTCTCCAATCTCTTCTGACCGGTTGTCTATCGAAATGAGAGACGACCGCTCCGAAAAGATTAAGGAGGTTAAAAGTTCCATAATGTGTTGCCTAGTCGAGACTTCCCAAGATAGTTCCGAAACTCTTGCAAGAGTTCTATTCCAGGACCAACTTCCGGATCTGCGCTCATCATGTGTTTTTGCTAACGTTTGACTGCACGCGGGGATTAATATGTAGCAATGTAGTCTCAGAGTTGCATCTCACGAAGTATGGATGCCCTGGGGTTTTGATAAAATGTTTCTTCAAATTTTAGTGTATTTCAATTTGTACGATAACGCTCATTTACTATTCATGTAAACCCTCTTGGAACTTATTGTGTCATTGAAATGTATGTGATAACCACGAGTAATGGCAGGAGAAACAACGAAATAGCTTTCGAAGCAGAGAGAAAACACAACTGGATGTAACCGGCCAGAAACAGTTATCGTACTGGGATAATAAACTTGATTTACATGAATAATAGACGCCATATGGCAGAGAAATTGTCCTGGCATATAAAATGGCAGAGAAATTGTCCTGGCATAAGCTGTCATATCTCACTAGAACAGTCTCCCACTGTCTCATTCTCCCTTCCCTTTCTCTGCAGATAGCCCGGGATTTTCGTGAGGGACTTTTTGAGCAATTGGTTACGGTAGTTCTCTTTGGCGACTTGTTGCACCGCGCTTTTTATGCTTGGCGCATGATATCGTGACAGTGTTGTAGTATCTCGTGCTTGGTGAAGATGCAATGCGTCATTCTACACTACTCACAGAGTTGTGATTATGCCCTTTTATCAATGACCGATGCTAAAGATTTATTATATAATTCGATTTAGAAGTGCGTCAGGCATGTTTTGCATAGGTCAGCGTATCTATGACCTGATCAATTTAGTGCCGGATGACTGGAATGTTGTGATTGCAGAAGTTAAACCAATTTGAAGGCTTTCGGCGGTCTCTAGCATCAGTTGATAATGAAATTGGAAGTTTGTGTGCTAAATCGGTTATGTTTCACAGATCCAAGAAAAGGAACCGTCAACCTTTGTGGATCGGTCGCATTGGATAGTTTCGTTTATTTGATACGACGTCTAATAGCAATAAGAACAAAACAGATTGGTAGTCTCTCAGTGATCACACGCAGCGGCCTGATCGGCGCTTTTCGAATCAGACCGTAACCGTGACAGATTTAGCCCGTCTGTCTGTTTTCTCTTCACATGTTTTCGGACAGTCGCACGGGGATTTGAGTAGACGTCAGAAAAATACCCGTTATAAGCGGAAGCAGAAAACCACTTATTTTGGTTCCACCGAGGTGATTTCAATATGCGTTCTTGTTACGATAAATATGATGAGAACGGCTCAAGTACACTACAACACATTAGGGATTCTAAAAAGGATTCGGCCTGTATCAACAAATGAGATAGTCAACGTGTATATTATTTATAGAAAGAGGAAGAAGAATTTACTACTTTCTCACTCCGACAAACTGTCCCAATCTGATCTTCAGGGGGGGGGTCTATTAAATATAAGACTGTCAAATCTACGAAAATCAAAAACCCGGATCATAGCCAATCCGTGGTGCAAGTTTCACAAGTTTGTCGAGTTCCAATTCGATAAATTCACAAGTTGGCTAATAGTCTTTTGTGACTCCATAGTGGCTATTAGCCTACCTGTTGATTTATCGAATTGGCTCTCGATCAACTTGTAAATTTACACGACGGATTGGCTATGATCCGGGTTTGAGGTTTTTTTTAATTTTAGAGGTCTTATATGGCGATAGTATAGTGGGGCAGATATAGTATATATTTCAAATCAACTGAGCTGTTGATCTTGCCTACATATGCAAAACTCACAGTTTTATGCATTCTAACTGAACTGTTCCTCTAAACTATATATCTCACATTTGAAACATATTCCGTGACGACGAAATAGCACGTAAAAATGAGAGACCAGAGTGGCTTCCAGGTTGAGACGCGTTCAAGCAATGACAGTTCAGGTAGGATGCATAATACAACATATCCCGAATCAAGAGCCGAGGTCGAAGAAACGGCGAAATAATCGCACGCAATAATTGAACGAGAGAAAAACCTTAGAAGGAGTGTATTTACTGGGTATCTACAATTCCGGTGGCATGCATAATAAAGAGAACATTCTTTAGTGCAATTTCTTAACAATGTTTATCACTCGTTCAAAACTGTAAACAAAAGTGTAGGAAACTGGAGTTGGACCAGTCATAATATTTTGCACCTAATAAATAAATATTAGGGTGGACAAAGCACGAAATTATTGACAGCCGTTCATTTCTAACCGTCTAACATCATTCCTAGCTGTAGTCGCTCACTTTGCAGAGACAACCCCTAGGTATGAAAATAGACGGTTAGAAATCAACGGCTGTCAACAATTTCTGGCTTTGTCCACCTTAATAAATATGTAATACACTGGTCCTTCATTGCTTATGATGACGAAATTACATCTTCGATTACTGTATGTCTGGGCGGCCGATTAGTTTTTGCTCTCCGAAATGGCGCATGACTTCTGCGTGTCTGATCCTTCCGTCCAAATAGTTTCCCGGACGATCATTGAGCCTTTTCGCTACTCACACAAATTTATTTAATGCGGATCCGCAACCAATGAGCAATGCACATATCACACACTTCCTCGACTTTCCCTTGCTTCCAGGGCTCCAAAACGGTTGTATGACAAAAGTGCGGACGACAAGGGCGCGGAATGAAATATCCCAGTCCGGAGAAGGTATAACGAGTCATGCTAGGTGTCGTTCGACTCAGAGTGAGCTATACTATGCAACGACACCTAGCATGAATCGTTATTCCTTCTCCTGACCGAGATATTGCATTCCGCGCTTTTGTGGTCCGCGCTTTTCCCTTCGCGCTTTTGTCATACACCCTCCAAAACGGTCATTTTAGGCATTTCTTATAGTCTAACCTTTGCGGGGCGACCGCCTTTGGGAATTTAAAAGAATAATAAATGCATAAGAGTTGTACGGTTTTAGAAAACCTACTTAAATACCACCTACGGCGATCTACGGTACGAGACTGGTCGTCGGTCAGTGAAAGTCCGGGATTTTGCACACGGTTCCACTCTGAAATCAGGCGCGGGCGTCGTGTTTTCGACAGTTGCCGCGTGAGTGACGGGGGTGGTCGCATTTTGCCCCTAATTCCCGATGCTGAGCGGGTAATGAGCTCCTGTATCACATAGATAAATCCACGTCTTGATGAGACATCCTATGAGGGGCAACGCACATCTTCTGAGATATGAGAGAGCGTGGTCGTGCAGAGGAATGAGGTGGATGGAATCTCGTTAGACCTCACACGATAAATCCACACCTATGAGGCATCCTATGTCGGCCGTCTGGGCCCTCTGGGATGTTAGAGAGAGCGTGGCCCAGAGGAGGCAGTAGATGACTAGAAACTTGTTAGACCGCAGACGCACACGCTAAATGAGGCGCTCTCGCGTAGTAGGGAGGGATCCACGTGACTCCTCATGACACATATACGATGAGCGAGTCGGGTGATGACGGTTTCTGAGAGATGGTCGACTAATTCTAAGAAGACCGAATCCTTTCAACTACCAGTTCCGGGATCGGAAGCACAGACCGTTGGGGGCACTGTTTACTGCACGAAATGTCGGGTTTCCTCCATCTCACGCATTGGGCCACAACAGCCGACTCCACCATAAAGCTTGATCTTTTATACTAAATATTAAGCAAATCACGATGTTCCTAGTATAAAATATCACTCTTTTGTGGAGGCTCGAGCTTTAATGTGGAGATTACTACGCTGGCAGCAAACAAGACAAAATGGCATTTAGCCGCTGGACTTTGGATCGTGCGCAGGATGCAGGATCAGTGTAGGCACATGTTTGATACACGCTTCACTAGAGAAGCAAAAACAGAGGAATAAGCATCTGGAAGCCAGCAGAAGATTATGAGAAATTTCGGCGATCGGAGCGAACGACAGACATCATTACCAGAAAGCGAAAACACCACTGCGCACAGCCTTACTGCCCAGCTATTATTGTGGAAAACCAACTTGATATTCCAAGTACACACACTCCTTCTGGTTGACGACTGTGCACTCTCAAATTTGCGGGCTATTTCGTCGTTTCTCTGATCGTTCGCCATGATTTTGAATAGGTTTCACGCTCAACATATAGAGGCTAACTCTCAACTCCGTTTACCACAATAATACATTCTTTTCAACTACTGTTCATGGTTCATGTATCGAAATGAAGTCACTGGCCTCTTCACGATAGAAAACCACTCAAATTACCCTGTGGCTTTTCCCAAAGGGCCACAAATGCCGCCTCCACCTTAAAGCTTGATCTTTAGAACTAAATATTATGTAAATCCGACGTTACCAGTATAAATGATCACGATTTTATGAAATGTCGAGCTTTAAAGATTCCTACGCTGGCAACAAACAGGACAAAATGGCAAAGCAGTACGATCATATGCCATTTCACGCTCCATTAGAGTATCAAAAAGTCAGAAGGAGGCATTTAGAAGTCATAACAGAATCAGAAGGTCCCGGGAAGATGATTCCTTCCGCGTACGTGAGAAATTAGAGCGCGAAATTAACCCTACTTTGAACTCAGATTATTAGATTCTAAAATCGGAAGGTTTACAGCGAGTAAACAACCATGAAGTCAAGTAAATAATTTCGTTCGCACTTTAGTTAAGTGGGTCCGGGCGAGTACAGAAAAATGTATCAAGAAGCACATTTTGATTGTACATATTCCGTCGACTTCAAATCGCATAAATTTGTCATAAATTTGCTCGACGCAGAGTTCTTGGTAGTGCTCGTGCATTATTGTGATAAAAGGAGTTGAGAGTTAGCCTCTATATTGAGCGTGAAACCTATTCAAAATCATGACTAATGGTTAGATAAACAACGAAATAGCGCGCAAATTATATAGCATACAGTCGTCAGCCAGATGGAGTGTGCGTACTTGGAATATCAAGTTGGTTTTCCAGAATAATAGTTGTAATATCAAATTTCGAGGGCCTTTCTAATCAACGAGATGTAAAATTGTTCAGGATCAGTAATTTGCAAAACAGCGAAAATTTCTGCACCATTCTTGTAGAGCATTCGGCCATTGAGACTGTCTATGATCTGGCTGGGCCAATGCATGATTCCTGCTTATTATTGTGGTAAACCGAGTTGATAGTCAGCCTCTATATGCTGTTTTTGAAACTTATTCAAAATCATGGCTAATGGTTAGAGAAACGACGAAATAGCACTCAAATTGGAGAGTGCACAGTCGTCAGCCAGATGGAGTGTGTGTACTCGGTATATGAAGATCGTTTTCCACAATAATACATAAGTTTCCATAAAGGGCTCGAAGCACCTGCTGAATGATATAATATATCCGGGAGATCTCGGATATCAGGGGGGAAAAGTTATGGGCCATGTGGCCCAAATAGACGTAGGATTGGAAAAGAGGGTGTAATATCAGGAACGGGTTTTCGAAATCGGAAAATTTGTCGTCTTTCTTCTCCGACGCGCGGTTGTCTATGACCGAATGAGATAAATAACAACGCGGCTGAGAAGAATGAGTACAAATTTACCGATTTAGAAGCCTTAATCAGGAAGAACTGCAAATCCAGTGAAAGTGCAGAGTCGAAGTCGGTCTCGGGTCTAAATAGAAGGTAAATCGTCCCAGAGACTCGTGAGATATCTCAAAACAATGACTAACCTGGACATGACGCATGTTTTATATCATCGTTATTAGTGACAGTGCTACTATATTATGTACATGTCTTCACATCTATTTTATGTAGATAAATTAAGTTAAATTGATTTTTTATTCGTAAATAGCCGCGATGTCTCCGATATACCGTGGCCTTTTAAGGTTTTTCAATCGATATCGATTAGAACTACATCTGGACAGATTACAGTTAAAATAGGCAGTTTGTAGATGATGCGGAGTTTACAGGAACGAGGAAGAGAAGAGACGAGAGATATGTTTCATAAACAGACTGAACAACAAGACGAAAGAGTGCTTTATATTATTTGGTCATAAGAACCATTCCAATATGTTTCAACCAGTTGTTAAACAGCTCAAAGATGGAATGTAACAGGAAGTACAGTATTCTTTAGGACCCTGAATTTTTGAAGCCATCATGGCCAAAATATGAGTCTTTCGTCGTGGGCGGTTCGCATCCTCCTTCCTCTTCGTCTCGGAATGGAAGTATAGCCAATATATGGAACGTCTCGATCAAGGAATCAACACTACGTCAATTTTTGTGGGAGGACTAGCTACAGGAGAAATGAGACGGAACGTTTATTGCTAATTGACGACTGCCATTTATCCCCAGAGTGTATGCTCTGACACTGATAAACTTTTGTATTATTGTGATTATTATTATTATTATCTGTCTGAGCAAATGCTTCTCTGGATTCCTGCTTAAATTGCTTCCCATGAAGGACTCGAAGCCCCTGCTGAAAGATAGAAATATCGTTGGATTGGAAAAGAAGAAATATCGTTGGATTGGAAAAGAAGATGGAGTATCAGGAATAACTGCATATCCAGCGAACGTGCAGAGTCTGTCTGTCTCCAGTATTGTTGACAGTTTGACTATTTTATGGGATGTGTTTCAACGCTATTATATAGTTGAAGATATACCCTCTGTGAAACATAACCCATAAAGTAGTCAAATTGCCAACCAGAGTCTATGTAGAAGGTAAATCGTCCCAGAGACTCGTGAGATATCTCAAAACAATGACTATCAAAACAATGATTATCCAGGTCATGATGACGCATTCTTTATCTTGTCTTAATCAGCCGCATATTTATTACGTAAATACGGATGCTCCAATTGTCGCCTTTGTTTTGGAACAGATACTAGAGGTTCTAAATCTGTAGGAAACTGGTCCTATTCATTTATTCCGCTCCACGGAAAATATATGAATGAGAAATACACAATAGTTCTGATCTAGAAACAGTAGTGGAAATCGCAAGCATTATAGACGATCAATAGCAGTAGTTCGTGGAATCGCACGGAGCCACTTCGCAGACGTATGAAATTGCTTGCATGAAGCAGTCATAGGACATCCTAAACGGCAGAAAATCGATTTTTAATTGTTATCGATTGGCTCCAGCTACAGTTTCTTGGGTTTCTAAAATATTAATTTTATGCATTTATCGTTCGTCTAATCTCAGCGGAGCGGCTGTCCATCGAACATAGAGACAGATTTTCGCCCGGGAAAAATGAGAGATGTATACACCTTTTAAAAACCCCAACAGTTACCATGAGGAGAATCAAGAAAAGAGTTAGAGCGAGAAAGACAGGAAAGGTCAATGACAAGAAATTGAAACTGACCAGCAAGTGCCGTTTCCTTGTGAAGCCGTGGCATATGCACAGCCACAGTCTGCTGCTGATTGAGGAGTATGACCAGGACACCAGGTGGAGTAGCCATCGGTGGACTGGAACGTCGAAAAATCTCAATGTTCAGTCCATCTGTGTTCTCTATCGCGCTGTCATGTCTATACTCGGGAAATGAAAGAATTAATGGGAGCGCAGAGAAAGGGAACGAACTTTGCGATTCACTCTACCAAGACTAGTGGACTGGAATGGATTCTCCTTTTTCTGATTGCTAATGGAATTGATGGGCTATCACTGCAAACAATGAACCGAATACGTATAATTTGTGTACATGAAACACGATCGATTCTTTCAAGTGCATACATTTTGAATATTGTTTGTTATGAAGACAAATCGATCTGTCACGAGATGATTCGTGTTATCATAGATTGATTGTTATAATACAATTTTCATAGAATTATGATTTCATACACAAATCAATTATCAATGAATAAGATACCCATACATTCAGATCACGAAACACATCCAATCTAATTTACGACCCGGTCTGCCTTTCATTTGCCATAAGTTGAAATCACCTGATCATCTCATGTCCACTGATTGTCCTTGCACGTAAACCGATCCAGTAAATCCGATCCAGATACAGGAATAACCATTGTATGGAAGACAAGAGTGTCATGGGCATTATCGCAATAATGGTGAAGTAGAAAAATGCGCCATCATTGTTTTCAATATGATGACGCAAGCGTCCGCTTCACCATTATGTCGTAAATATTCATGGCGTTCTTAAGGTGAAGGGCAAGATCCTCAAGGACATTTGCGCCATAGTTGTCTTCACTACCACCATTACGGTGCAATTGTCTTGGGCGTTCTGGTCTTTCACCCGAGGATTGTCTAATCTCTCAAAGTTGCTCACGTCTCCACCTAGAACTGGAATGGAATGCTTCGTGACGTCCTCAGTCATGGACGTCACGAAGCTTGAGATTTGAGAAATCATTGACGACCTTTATTAATCGGCAGTTTAATGGTGAATATTAAATAATATGTCATATATAATTCGACAGTACGGAATTATTGCAACCAATATTTTCTTCATTTACATTCATTATGAAACACACTTGAAAAATGCCGATCTCAGCGTCAAGATTGTGATGGATGATAGAGCTCGAGTGAAAGACAAGAGCGACGTTGGCTTTCATTCTCTTCGTGATTATAACGACGATGTTACATCGGCCTATTTCACCATTACCGTGCAAATGTCTGTGCAGTCCCCTGAATAGTCTTAACTACGTTATTGTTTGCTGCTACTTTGTCTGAATATTTGTACTATACTATACTGTTCGCTGTCAGCGGATCGGACGCGCGGTTGTCTATGACCGAATGAGATAACAACGCGGTGGAGAAGAATGAGGACAAGTTTAAGAAGCTTTAATCAATAACTGCAAATCCAGCGAACGTGCTGAGACGAAGTCGTTCTCGAGTATGGTTGACCGTTTGACTATTTTATGGGATGTGTTTCAACGCTATTATATATTTGAAGATATACTCTCTGTGAAACATAACCCATAAAGTAGTCAAATTGCCAACCAGAGTCTATGTAGAAGGTAGATCATTTCATAGACTAGTGAGATATCTTTAAACAATGACTATCCAGGATATGACGCGTGTTTTATCTTATCTTTATTATTGTGGAAAACGGAACTGACAAATTCCATGTCTCCAGTTGATTATCCGAAATTATTAAGGACTCTTGAAACATATCTGAATGTCAACGTGACCATCATGTTTTCATCGATATTTCGGTTGGTACATGTTCAAATGTGTCCAAAATGATTTTAATAATCAATTTTAATTAGGTTCATCGAAAAAATTTGAAAAATAGCCCAAATTCGCACTTTCACAGAGGTGTTCAGATATGTTTCATGATTACAATATATAGAAATGTACACTTTGCGATCATCCATAGGTAGGTCCAAAACTCGCCATGTGTACCAGCTATGTCACTTCAGTTTTCCACAATAATATCAGTGCTACTAAATACGGATACTGAAAATGTTACCTTTGTCTTCTCAATCTATATTAAACTGCATTTCAAATTCATCTGATCCGCTGCACTTAAAATAGAGTAATGAGAAATGCTACATCATCAATTTAGAAAAAAATAGTGAAATCCGCAAGTGAACCATCAATAGCAATAGTTGGTGGAATCGCATGGAGCCACTTCGCAGACGTACGAAATCGCTTGCATGAAGCAGTCATAGGACATCCTGAACAGTCGTTTCTATTTTCTCTATCTAACCATGAAATGAATAAAGAAATATAGGGCTATATCGAGAATGACCGACCAGCAAGTTCCGTTCCCTTGCGAAGCCGTGGCATATGCACAGCTACAGTCAGCAGCCGATTGAGGAGCATGACCAGGACACCAGGCGGAGTAGCCATCGGTGGACTGGAATGGATTCTTCTTTTTCATATTGAGGAAAAATGACTGATGAACACTACAAAAGGTGCATGCAATTTTTATTAATAAAGTGCACGAAGCACAACCAGCTCAATGAATTTATTCTACAGGTTGGTTGTATTCGTGCCAAATCACTATGGTTGACAGAGCCAGCAGAAGTGCATGTTTCTATCGTCTAATTGCTTCGGAGAGGTTGACGCAATTTATTCCCTTTTTTTCTGATTACTGCACCTGAAAAAGACTGTCACTGCAAACAATGAATCGAATACGTATAATTTGTGTACATGAAACACAACCGATTCTTACAATTGCATTAATATTGAAAATTATTTGTTGTGAAGCCGAATCACCTGATCATCCCACGTCCATTGATTGTCCTTACACGTATAGCCGATCCAATAGTCCGCAGAAGTGGAAAATACTTAATTGATTTGTAAAAATCAATAATTTGAAATACCAACATTTATCAAGAAAAGCCTGCTTGTCAGCATCGTGAATAGACGCGAGTTTGCCCGGGTGACTGCCCTCCTGAGACAGAGTTGGGATTACTGTAAGTCAGTTGCTCTTCAAACTTTAGAGTTGAACGTTGTGCAAGTGCGCTCAGCAACGAGCTCGATGGTCTTTGAGGTTACCGCAGCGAAGCAGCCTCCTGAATTAATTTCTAAAATTGTTTAGAATATTTTTGTTTAGAATCGTCTAAAAAATGTAAAGTGTGAAGTATGCACGATGTTTTATTGTTTTCCCACGAAAGAGAGCAGTAACTATTTCGTTAGATTTTCGGGCCATTCAGTGGAAATCTTATAGATGTACTTATCGAATTGTTGTTTACAGTACAGTACCATTAGGTGTGTAGTGGTGATTTCCCTTGATGGTGTGTGGCTGAAGTCCACGGCCACAGTAGCAGTTGACTGAAAACTAATGGCGTTATTCAATATTTCAATAGTTTTTTTAAATTTCGAATCCTCACCGTTGCAGAAATTCGCCAATGTATCCTCCCATACTAACGGAAGTTGAGAAGGAGTGACAGTCCGTCTGAAATGTTCGTTAATCATCCTAACTGAATCGTTTTCGCTTGCCTATATATATCATAGTTGAAACTTATCCAAAATCAAAAGTGGTGGATAGAGAAACGATAGAATAGCGCATAAAAAGATAGAGACAGTCGTTCACTAAACGTAAGGAGTTAGGACGCATGATATTATTATCCACGAATTTTATGTTGCTGGGATTGTAGCAAGACTGGAGTATGTTTCAAGGACATTATGAATACATAGTTAATTCTCAGCAGTAATTTATCTCAGTTCATTCTGTCGAAAATGATACAAACCCTCTAGCTGCCAATTCCTTTTCTTCCTTGGTGAGCTCACGCGCCGATGACGACTTGAGAAGAGCTGAATAGTGAAGTGTGATCAGTGGACTGTTAGTCACTCGTTACGTCACGCTAACAATAGGGGCATTGCTCGGTGATGAAATATTAGGGTGGACAAAGGAAGGAATTATTGACAGCCGTCATGACTAGTGGTGGATTCGAACCGAAAATACAACCGGGCGTTTATAGACGCAGACGAAGAAATGATGCACTTTTGGACGGCTGTCAATAATTCCTTCCTTTGTCCACCTTACGAAATATGTACTAGGGTTTCTAAATCGGGAGTAGAGTTCATTCGTCAATGGTCTGTTTCCCGAGGAGCGGTTGTCTCATTCATGCAATAGACAACCGCTCCTCTTGAATCAGACAACAGACGAATGCACTCTACTCCCGAATTAATAACCCTAATATGTACCGAAGTGTAAAGTCCTAATAGTGCAGATTCAATCGACACTTCTCAAAACATTAACAACTAAAATTGGAGATTGGCTCAGATATCCCCATTAAGGTTTGCAGTTTGACTAGGTTTTCGGATATGTTTCACAGCTCATATAAATTGAATATATGTAGCCACGGTGAAACATATCCGAAAAGATAGTCAAACTGCCAACCATAATCCCCATCCTAACGATAAGGTATTAGTTAGGATGCGATATGATGCCGATTCATTCGTTAAAGCCAACATATTCAATTATATTTGCTTGTAAGGAACGAGAGGATATTTTCTGCGTGTTCGCAAGACCCAATCCAATAATCCTTACTTATCAGCTCCAGATATCCTCCATGAGCCTGGAAGTCCTGGATGATCTTCATCGCGTTGCCAGATGTGCTAGAAAAATCGTGATTTTTGAAAACATCGATCGAATATTGATCAAAATTATGGACTGATTACGGTAGAAAAGTTCCACAAATATGTGTGCCATTCAATATAAAATTAGTACTTGAAATAGCTGGAAATGACGACGAAGACCTAGAAACAAGTAAATAATCAAAGGGAAACACAGGTTTGGCATACCTTTCTGGAGAATTTTCTATTATCCAAAGGGTCTCTGTTGAAAATGTCCATGCCCGCTGTGAGAGCACTCAAATTAACGAGTTTTTTAAAAAAGAATTTAGGATTGAGCTGAAAAACAAGAGCGCCATGGACGTTTGCGCCATAGTCGGCTTCATTACGATGGCGCAAAGGCCCATTTCACCATCATGACGCAAATGTCCATGGTGTTCTTGCCTTTCTCCCGAGGATTGTCTAACCTCTCAAAGTTGCTCACGTCTCCTCCTAGAACGGGAATTGACAGCTTCGTGACGTGTTCAGGCGCAGTCAGATTTGTGAAGTCGTTGACGACCTTTTTAATGAGCAATTTATTGGTATTTAATGGAATGTCAAATTTATTTTCTTCGTCAAGATCGTTCTACTATCGTTGAAATCTTTATTTTCTACATTTACGTTCATTCTGAAACACATGCGAAAAATACCGATGCTCAACTTCAAAATTGTGGTGGTTGATAAAGCTTGAGTGAAAAATAAGAGTGCCATGGATCTTTAACCATTACAGTGAAAGGAAAATTTGCATCGTGAGGATGCTTTCAAATCGGCCTGATTCACCATTACGGCGAAATTGTTCATGGTACACTCATTTGTCCTGCTAAAGCTCACCTGAGCATGGCCAGCGAAGCTGATGACGCCCGCCCTTGTGAAGGACACTCCATCCCAGGCATCGTGAGCATTCAAGGTCAACTTGCTGAGGACTGCCTTCGTGAAGTTAGTGGACTGAAATCAAATCACTGTCAGTATAATTGTTTCTAACAAGTAGATATTTACTACTTGCTGAAGTCATTTCGAGACGTTATAGGTAAATATTTAAAAGTAAAGGTATACTCCTATTAAACGTCGACGCTGAGCAGTAACGGAGACGGTAAATGATTTCAAAATGTGCTCTCAAACAGGGGGAGACTATGGCTGCCATTCTGACTACTTTATTTAATACTACATATTTGTAGATATAGTCTCTGTGAAACATAATCCATAAAGCTGTTAATATTCCAGCCGTTGGGCAGACTTACATAATCAACGTCGCCATAGGAGCTGGAGTCCACGAGAAACACGACATCCACCCATATGGAAGAGATGTTGCAGCCGCAGTAGGATTGTTGGTCTAAATTAGGGGTTCAAAAACGGTCGTTCTTCTCCGGAGCGCAATTGTCTCGATAGATGACCTCACGGCGGAGAAGAATGATGGCAAATTTATCGTTTTGAACCCCCTGGTCTGAACTAGGGATCGACTTGGAGAAGACATTTGTATTTTCTCTGTCTGTGCTCTTGCGCGAGCTGTTGTCTATCATTCATGAAAGACATGTCATACTGTCGACAGCTAAATGCTCAGACAGGAAAGATGCATATGCGTTCGCAAAAAGTAGATCCCAATACTAAAATAGGGTTTCTAAATCGGTAGTAAACTACTTTTCATTCGTCCTATCCTCTCGTAGCGATTTCCAAACGAACGATGAAACAACAACTTCACGGAGGTTAGACGAATTATAAATGCACTTTATTACCGATTTGGAACCCCCGTGTCTGAACACTATCAGTTATCTTCTCTCACAAGGCTTCTGTAGGGCTGCTGAAACATACCTGATGCTGCAGCGACATTCAAGCTTCCTGGAAGATAGGATTAATTAATTATTTCGCTAGAATCGAGTCACTGACCTGTCAAGGATACGCCCAATAGGAGGAAAGAAAAGACACGCAGCATTTCGCGAAAGGCAGTGATTTCCAAGAGTCACGGGGGGATTAAATACGAGTCCCACAACTGATAAGCGCAGTTAGATGCCGTTGGTTAGGGTTCGACTTTTGGATCGAATTGACATTTTCTCTGTCTGTGCTCTTGTGCGTCCGGGTATTAGGGACTATTAGGGGTTCTCAAGTGATAAATGTATCACCATTCTTCTCCGCAGCAAAGAGAACGTAGACACTAATCAATAATCTGCATCCTGCGATATGTATGGCATGACGTTTTTGAATATTTAGCAGGAATGAATATTTTCAAAAAATCACAACTACATATCGCAGCTGCAAACAAACAAAGCACAAGAGTGGCACAAGAGGACAGAGTAGGCATCGCATTTCGGAAAATAAGTGCATCATTTGCCGTCTCTACTCTTCTGCGAGCGGTTGTCTATCATTATCAGAGATAGCCGCTCGCCGAAGAGGAGAGACGACAAATGATGTACTTATTTTCCGAAATGCGATGCCTAGGACAGAGTATTGGCAGGGTGAACCCCAAGGTGCATTCCACCTCTCTGCGTTTCCTTTCACTCGGTTTATCTGGCACAAAGATACGACAGCGCAATAGAGAGTACAGAGATGAAATGCACTTTGACATGCCTAAAAAAACAAAAAAAAACATCAACTTTCACGGAAACGTCGGCGATAATGACACCGTCAAATAAGGATCGAATTGTGAAAAATATGTGCAACATCGTTGTCTGTTCAGTCATTGTGCCAAATATCAACTGGAACTGTCACCACAAATAATTTCTTGTGCTGTCAACAATCGGGCATTTCAAGAAGATCGGACTTTGACACAAAATTCGAGGAGAGATCAGTGATCAAAGATCAAAGTGCAATTGAGGAGTTCATCTATCGGCGGTGCTCTCCTTCGTGCGGTCGTAGTAGTCGCGCTGCAAATTTTCACAATTTTAAAGGAGACACTGTAAGTCTACCGTATCCTAGACCAACCGTACTCTTAACGTATCCCCCACTTACCGTATACTTGTTGGAGCGAATGAGCTTGTCCAGCCGTTCCGTTTTTTTTTCTGCTTGAGCGCCTTCGTTATGTCCGCGTTAGTCGTTGCTAAACGGGGGCTTACGGTGGGACCAAACTACAAACTACACACTTCTCCTGGTCGACTCCCAGCCTGCCATTCATCTCTTCTTCGACAATGTCCATCATCTTGTTCTGCTGCAATTACCGTAATCCTTCCAGGGTGCTGTAACCCTGATTCAGGGACCGCAACGCGTGAGACGAAGCATCGCGTCTTTGTAGTTTGTAGTCCGACCTGTGCCACGTTGTCGGTGACCTTCTTGTCCAAGGCGATTGCTTGATGCTCGACCGTGTTCAGACGCATCTTCTCCATCTTCGCGTTGTGAAGTCGTCTCTGTAGTTTGATCTTTGATCTTTGTAGCCTGAACTCTTCCGCACATCGAGGATGTGGATGACGGCGTGGGCCTCGTCGACGTTGTGGATGCCGTACCGGTTGGACAAGATCCTATCGCCCCTGATGTTGCATTTTGATCTTTGATCTCCATGATTTGTAGTTTGACCTGTTGTTCTCGGTGTCGGGCGTGCCAGCAACGACAGAACTGAAACGGGCCGGTAGTTGAGTATCGATTGGTTACGGCAGTTACCTCGCTCGGTGCATAGTTACTCTTGACGCGAAGTGGACGGGTTACGGTAGGTGGGCGGAGTAGAGGAGAGCTCAGCCGTACGACGAGCGGGAAGAGGGGTTGAATGAACGAAATGAAATGAAATTAGGCGGGGTTGTAAATTTCGCGACGTGCGCACTTCGCATTCAAATGTGCGTTCAAACGTTCAAATGTTCGTTTGAGTTCATCCTGTTTAGAATAGGGTAAAAATCGGTTGTGAAATGCATTTCTCGTTCGTCTTATTCCACCGGACCTGTTGCCTCCGCGCTTGATAGACAACATCTCCAAGTGGATTATCGAATGAGATATTCGGTGTGTTTACCTTTTAGAAATCATACTTTTGACTATAGTAGTGCCAAATAGTTCATTCTTACAAGTCTCGTCTTTAGAAGAAGGTCAGAAATTATTTCTCGGTTTTATAAAGGACAAAGAGCGATAGACAACCACAGCAACTTTATTTGACGAATGAGAAATGTACTTTTATTCTGATTTATGTATCTATAAAAATAATTGTGTCTATCGTCATTATTGATATATGAATGAGCTGTCAATATATATTATCTGTGTTGCCTATTTCGTCATGGTAAGTGGATTGTGTTTTTTTTAAATACTAACTATTGGCTTATATCCATATCATTTACAAGTTTTCAGGTTATTTTTCGGTTTTTAAAACCGGTAAATTCTCGTTTTCCGGTTTTCCGGCGAGCATTTTCCACTCAACCCTCATTTCCATCTTGGCCAATTCATCCATCTGAGCTCATTCCTCCTTCATTCCCTTCCCCTGACAAGCAATCCCCATACTGCCTGGTGAGGTAACCGGAAAATCGTTGATGTACAAGTTGTTGGGGGTCCCTAGGCATGTATGCATGTCAAGTCAAATCAACCCCCCAAGACTTGGTTAAAAAGTTATGAACGGTCGCAATGTCAGTGTTTTCATCGGTCGGTTGGCGTGGTGGTTGTGAGCTGAAGGTAGTAGCAGTAGGTCCATGGTTCGGATTCCATCGCCTTCATTTTTCTTTTGCATTTTCAAATTGTTATTTCAAATGTGAATTTTCCCCCAACAACTTGTACATCAACGATTTTCCGGTTACCTCACCAGGCAGTATGGGGATTGCTTGTGAGTGGTCGTCTCACATTCTGTCTCAGATTGGTGATTCTGTTGTTCGATTCAGCGGCAATCTTGAATGTGCATCTTCTGGACAAACAACAAATCGGAATGCACGCAATTTATCGTTGCTTCGCACAGTGCAAGAGTGGGAGGAAAAGGGGCGCCCTCTAGCAGCGTTCTCCGACGCCAAGGGGCATTCTTTTCAGATACAAGAGGTACTGTTCTTTACTGTCCGCAAGCAGTCTTCTCAGTCTGATACTCAGTCATATACGCAGTCAATAGATACTCAGTCTCACTTCTCTTTCACCGCCCGCTGTTCCGACAGCATGGACGCGTCCCATGCCTGCTCGATGTTGTCCATGCGCTCATTGAGCTGAATGATACTCAGTCAGCCAATTCCTTCTCACAGCAGCAATGGCCGTCATAGTGTTTCTCCTGGTGGAATCGATACGGTCGCGGATGGTGGCAACGTGCCCATCGAGGTCCTCGTGTAGTCTATGAAGATACTTAGTCAACCATCTCCATCTACGCAGCCAACCTCAGTTCATTTGTCAATTGTTCGACCTTTCGAAGTGCTCTGCTCAGTTCGGTGTCGTCCATCCCGAAGGGTGGCTGAAACTTGACCCATTGTGCGCCCCATCAGGGGTGTACTGTTAGGGTGTCGTAAATGGGACTATATTGACAGCCGGTCAAAATTAGCATCATTTCTATATCTGCGTCTATAATCGCCCGGTCGTGTTTTCGAATCCACCACTAGTCATGACGGCTGTCAATATAGTCCCATTTACGACACCCTAGTTACTGTACCTTGGTGGATGAACGAATTGAAGAGAGAGCAGAGAGGCCTCCCATGTCTTCATCGTCTTTTCGAGTGGAGGACGAGTAATCGCTGCTTTTGCTGCAAGAAGACTGTCATTGACTGGAGTCGAACCCCCGACCAGTGCCCGACCACAACCACTAGACTACGGTGTGCATACCTGTAAGAGCGGATGCGCATTGTCTCGTTCCTGGATGAGATGGGAGGAGCGTTGTGGCTGAAGGGAATAGATGGGGAAGGAGGAAGGGGGAGGGGAGGACTGACTGGAGGGACCGAAAGTAGAGGAATGAGTGAAATGAGAAATGGACAAATCTTTTATACCCTCTCTGCAGGATGACAGACAATGCAAATGACTCGTTCCCTGGCTGTTCATTGAGACAACTAGAGACCGCGAATCGCATATCAATCGCATATCCAAGTGCATTCGTTCTCCCTAGTCCTTCTCCGAGCGGTTGCCTCTTTCAAATGATAGACAACCGCTCGGGGAAGAATTCGAGAGAACGAATGCACTCGGATATGCGATTGATTTGTGATTCACTGTCTCACAGCCGGTCAGAATGGAAGTGAGAGGGGAATTTCATTTGTGCATACTCTGCGTCTCTGACCCGTACTTTTTATGCAAATGCATTTTGGCTAGAGAGACTCTGTCTTTTTGGGGATACTTTTTGGATTGAAACATATCTCAAAGATAATTTTCCTCAATATTTTTTGGAAAGTTTTATTCCAAACTTAAGCTATTCAGCGGAAACATACATGTGAGATGATTTTCTCAATATTTTCGGAAAAATAGGGAACCATTAATTGATATTATGGCTGAAACTTATATTTGAAAGGGGGATTTTCAGAGATTTACGGAGGTACCACCAGACATTTGGCCATACATGAATAGTCGAAGCATTGATTTGAACCCTACACTATGTATAATTAAATCGTAGCTCTTGATGTCGCCTAGAATGCCAAGCTCGCGGAATTGTCAATTTCTCAATCCATAAAGAGAAAATGCCAAAACTGTCCGAAAAATTTAATTTTCTCGAAGTACATTGACAAATCTTTAATTCTGCGAGCTTGGCGTTGTAGGTAATTCCGAGAGCTACGATTTGATTATGTATAGTGTGGGGTTTGAACAAAGTCTTCAACAATTCATGTACGGTCAAAGATCTAGGCCATAATACAAGATTTTGGTATGAACCAAAAGCACAGTTCGCTTCTTTTATAGCCTCTGAGCAATATCCACTATCTAAATATTTGAAAAATCTGCTTTTGGGTGTATTTTGACGAGATTTTCACCAAGAGTTTAATCGACAGTACTGGCTCACACGCATTTGAATAAAGGCGAGAGTGGCTACACAGCCGGTCAGAATGAAAGTGGGCGAGCAAAAATGATCTCAAATGCTCTGGTAGGCACTCTAGCCTTTATTCAAATGTATGTGCCCAGTCCTCTCAA